>JAKCPI010010861.1:0-30719 GCA_023213315.1 Euborellia annulipes
ACTTTTTTAAGATTTTGATTTTTCTATTTGGCTTTAGAGGATTCTGAATCGAATGCAAAAAACCCCATATCTCTAGGTGGTCTAGAAGTACCTTAATCAAAAAACGTCTTTTCAGCTTTATTATAAATATATTCTTGAAGGGAAAATCAATTTTTTTTTTTTTTTTTTTTTTTATATACAATAAATGAAAAATATTGCTAATCAATGACGTAGTAGCCAAGGAAGAAATTAATCTCCTCCATTTATAGTTGTCAGCTAATTGGTAATTATTTCATTTAATAGTAATTTATTTTGATATGACAAAACAATTGATAATTTCAAAATTTGTGAAAAAACTTATTTGGTAAAGTACTTTTGGTTGACATATTTACTCTTTTGATTCAAGTCAAGATATCTTTTAAGATAAAGAAATTTTGAAGATGAGTTTGTGTTTTGATTAGGCATTGCGATTCTCCCTGGACTCAAATCAGAACTATGTTTATTCTAAGTCACTGACCTAATAATAAACACATCAGAATTCGAACTGCTTTTCTTTATCATTGAACTTTACTATAATATTGTATTTAATTGGAGCAAAGGGATCTTTTGAGCAATTATTTTTTCAAATAATTTGTAATTAAAAAGGAATATTTGTTGCCTTGAAGTGGAAAAATACATTTTATTAAATAAGTTTTTAATTTAATATACCAGTATATGGAAAGCGGGCGTACAAAAAGGTTATGTCAATAAGCTTGAACTTTGGTGGATTCTAAAATAAAAAAAGTTTGATTTCATCTCTAAAATCTTATTATAATTTGGTTTTTTAAGAATTTTTTTCTTAATATTCCCATCCATATTTTGTTATAATATATTAATATTTTCTGACAATGATTAGTAATTAGACCCCTTTTTTACACGATGTATTTTTTTTTTTGTGTAAAAAGAGATATTGATTTTTCGTTTTTTGCACACTCAAGTGAGAATCTCTACGTTTGAAATACTAAAAATAAAAAGTAAAAATCTGCTCACACAGCACACAACTTTCTTTTATCTAAGGTAAAAGAAAGTTGTGTTCTGTGCATGTCACACCAGATTTTTGTGTCGAGATATATTTAGTTTTCGCCGATATAATTCAAGACAAGATGGAAAATTTATAAACATGGGAAAATATTTATATTTTGTTACGCCCTCGGGGCTTGGTGTAGAGGTTAGTGTGCTAACCTCGTATACCAAACGTCGCGGGTTCGAACCCCAGGCAGTCCGATGATTTTATTTAAGCCAATTGGATACCAAATGGCTTAAATAAGAATGCCTGGACCCCAATATGTATATTAAATCAATAACGGTAATAACGGTTAAATGTCTTATATGGCCTGAGTTGCCAAAAATACCATGACAACCATTTCTCCTATCTTTCCTATGAAATACAAGAGTAAAGTGGTCTTCAAACAATTTTGAGAGCAAAATGAGAATATACATTTGAAAGAGCATCTAAAAAATTGAATTTTAATCAAAATCGTTAGAGAAAAAAAAAAAAAAACCCTGAAAAGTGCATCTGTAAAGTACTAGTACTTTTTGCCCGATTTTGTTTAAAAGCTTATTTTCACGCTCCAGAGGGGGAGGGGGCTGTCTAACTTAAATATAAAATTTCAGCCTCATATCTCAATTCCTTCATGCTTAAAATTGAACACAAACACACCATGTCCTGAAAACCACTTTTTTGGACTCAGGGGACCTCAAAACGTTTATATGCATCAAAATCTCGACATCGACTTTTTGACATGAATCCAATACTTTCTCTCTATAACTTACATATTAACATATATAGAGGTAAAAGAAAGAAAAAAGTTATTTCCTTTTGCATGCCTTCCACGATTTAGGCCTATCAAATAGTAATATTATAATTTTATTAAAATGATTTTCTAACTTTATTTTTCTTTTTTTTTAGGTAAGTCACTTTAAGCTCCAAGTCATTCATTCTTCTCTCTTCTAATTCGTAAGTAATGTTTTGACTTCCGCTTTTATATTTATTTACTTATTTATTTATTTCTCTCGGCTTCTTACTCATAAAGGAATTGTACGTTACTTTTTTTATCTCCTTCCATGTTGACTGCTTTACCTTTTGTGCTTTATAGTCTCATGAACAACAACAAACCGCGTTAGAATACAAAAAATAAAATGTAAAGGGTTATATTGTTTCAAATTAAATATAGAAAAAGATGTTAAAATAAACTTTTTTTTTTTATAGGCTGAATGAAGGGAATTTATTTTCTTTCTATTTCAATTCTTAGATAGTATTTCAATATCTTAAGTGAAAATGTATTAATGTTGAGACTATAAAAAAAGTTTACGAGTTTACATATTTTCTTTTTTTAGTGCATACTGAGTTTTTTCTAAGATTACTAACTTCAAAAATTCAGCTAGTTTCAGACCTCATTCTTACTGTATTTATTCGAATTAATTATTATTATATATGTCCGTTGAATTGCTACGCCAAGTATTATTCATCAATACTTGTATATCTCTCTCTCAGTTTGTTTAAAGTTCATTAGTCTCTTCAACTCGTCATAGGCATTTGACAGCATGACTCACTCTCTGTGGTCGACCAATGGAACGATTCTATAATAAAATGTGTGCATTAAAATGGTTAATAATTTCTTCTAATCCTGATCTTACATACAATTATCTCAATGATTCTATTTGAACATAAAAAGTCCAAACCTATTTTGGTTTTATTTTTTTTATTAATAGAATTTTGAGATCGATAATTCCTGGAAGTTTGTATTTCATTATTAAATGTTTAACTAAATAAGATGCCCTCGGGGTTTGGCGTGCTAACCTCGTATACCAAAAGTCGCCGGTTCGGACCCCAGGCAGTCCAATGATTTTATTTAATCCATTTGGATACCAAAAAACACTTAAAATAATCGATTAATCAATTATTTCGATTATTTTTCATAAACGATTTATTGGGTAAATAATGGATTATTTTCAGGAAAAATGCTTTTGAAAAAAAAAATAAAAAAGTCAAATTATTTTCACGGGAGAGAAAAATGGAAATTTTTGGAAATTTTGCTAGAGAAAAAAAAGGTGTCGATTATTTTTTCTTCATAATCGATTATTTTTCCCCATAATCGATAGTTTTTTCGTCTGTCCGGACCCAATAATCGATTAATCAAAATAATCGTTTACTTTTCATAAACGATAATCGAACACCCCTAGACGAGACCGAAACATCACAACATTTAAATATATAAAAAATGAAATTTTCTTATGGTTTTGAATTTCAATCCCTGTCATCATTATCAAAATAGAATTAGCCCATTGGTCTTCTATTCCAATCGAACATAGAGTATTTGGTTGCCTAACCACACGGGGTTCCTTCTTTCGCTAAGAATATTTGAGATTCAAGGGGATCGTAATAATTATTGAGAGATTGGATTATTGAAATTTTTAAGATTTTATCTCTCATCCTCCTGTTTTTGAGCAGGATTAACGTTCTTCTTACACTATCCAAGTCTTTTTTTTTTTAAACATTGTTTACTATATATTTATTAAAGCTTTTGTAGTTTGAAATATTATTATTAGGGGAATAAGCAGTCGAAACGTTGTACAGTATTTATATTTTTAATAAATATTTAATCCCAAAATGTGGTCTATGATTAAAAATTCCCCTAATAATAATTGTTTACTATAATAATAAATATGGATGAATAACATAGTGTTTTACTTCCTCTTACCTAAATATACTGTATATTAATATATTCAAAGTATTGCATGTGAAAAATTTAATGTCTTTATTTTGATGGATATACACGTTTTAACGTCTCCTGAGTCCAAAAAAGATGGTCTGTGTACCTTATAAATATTTTCCTTTGTTTATAGGATCTTATTGAACCTTGTTTAAGCACTTACATCTGGAAAATATTTTTATTCATTAATTATTTTATCTTTGTTATATTAAAAATTAATTTTTTATTTTGACCTCGAGCACTTCTCCAAATTCAATATTCTAGTAGAATGCTCTGGTAATTCTATATATACACACAGGATAGTTGATAATTATTCCGTCAGAACCATCGAGAGGGCTATGCTGTAAATCCCTGAGCTTGGCTTTTAGAGACGACCCAGTGTTGTTTTTATAAATCTCCAATAACGAAGCAAAACAAGCTTATCGTTTTTCTAATGTATCGAAGTCCGATCCTGACATTAAAAGAGAGAAGCATTTGGAAATTTTTCTCTCTGAGAATTTACATTGCTTTAATAAATTTATTCTTATTTTTTAATTAGAATCATATTCACTTTTTACGCTTTGAAATACAGAAGGTAGGCTAATGGGAAGGTCCTTTCTGAAGAACATCCTCTTTAGATTAGATTAAGTGTCTGGGAAGAGAAGAAGCAAACTAAAAATTATTCAGGTTGTCAAGTGCTGGTTTGAATAAGAGGCTAGACGATGGTCCTAAATTTCGGTTTAAGTAACAACCATGACCTCAGGGGTAGATCGATATCGATTGAAATGATATAATATTTAATTCTTAAGAACGTTTTACACGCGCCAATTTAATGAATTGGCTAGTTAATTATCAAATTGTAAATAATTCACATTGTGAGGAATATTTATTTTCAGTGTAGACGATATCTTTTGTTTCAAAGATTTTTTATTAAAATTTTATAAAAATAGCTTCTATGAAATGGTATTAGAATAGTTGGCGTATTCTTGAACCACAACTAACCAAATATCTTGTCTCAATATAGAACATTTAGACAACAGACTGAATTGTTTCAATTATAATTAAAAATTTCAGAGCCCTCGAACTTGGTGCCTGCCTTGTATATCAACGGTCGCAGGTTCGGATCCCAGGCATTCCGATGATTTTATTTAAGCCATTTGGTATCCAAATAGCTTAAATAAGAATGCCTGGTCCCCCAATATATATATTATTAAATAAATAACGGTTATCGCTTATAGTTTTATATGGCCTAAGTCGCTGAAAAGACTGAATGTGTGTGTGAGTGAGTGTGAATGGGAAAAAAGTGTGAGTGTTAAAAAAAAAATAAAAATAAAATAAAAAATACAGTAGTCACAATATAAAAAGGTATATAAATAAATATAATAGGCTATGTAATATGTCTATCGATTTGCCATTCTCTATTTATTATTTTTCTTTTTTTATCTTTACCAGCAAATGACCAGAAAAACACAATCATTCCCGATCACAACAATTCAAGATAAGGGAATTTTTCTCCATTTTGCTATCATGATAGTATCTTTCTCTTCCGTCTTACCTTTTTGTACACAGACACACGTTCTGCAACCTCTCTCTCTCTCTCCTTGTTCTACGTTGCCCTCTTCTATTTTCCCTCGACTGTGATTTATGTAACTTGCTGCGGCAGCCGGTGTTCCTTAGAACTTGTCTTAAATCTTGTCTGTCCTCCTAGTAACACTTGCTGCACTCCTTTGATTTATACATTGCTTCAGATCTCTCTTTCTATTCTTTTTTTTCGGATATTAGATTACTTTGCTCAGATGAATTGACGTTTATCAATTTTTCCCCTACACATAATGATAAATTATATTTTCTAATATTTAATATATATAGAGTATATAGATATAATATCGATTAAGAAGGTGAATGTAATAAAATATATAGGCTACTATATATATTCTGATAAACAAGTATAGAATGCACCTTTAAATTACCCCCCCCCCCCCCCCGAAAACTCCTCTGGATCCGCCTCTAGCCACTTCGAGTCTAAAAGAGAGTGCAGTTAGTTATTTCATTCTTTATTGACTTCTAAGGTGATGTTACGGCCTTGATTACGACTATTCTCAAAATTATAACAAGCCTAATGTAGACAACGCAATATTAGGCATTTATTTCAAGTTACACCCTTCTTTCAAAGGAATAATACTGAGGTGGGTTCCCGTTTCCTTCCTCAGGAGGAGGCATTTCAAATGGAGTTGGACAATTTATTGTCATGAGGTGGATTTTTGAACTCTTCAAGTTCAACTCAGAATTCTAAGCTTAACTGCTTTTTCCCCCTCGACTAATCGCCTCCTCCCCTATTAGAATAGGGAACAGTAATCTCATCGAGAGAAATACAATTTTAATAATATTTGCCACTAAAAATAATTTAAATAAAATAGTTTGGAGTTTTATATAAAAAAATAAGTAAAAAACTGATATAAAAATGTTAAAAATGTATTTCGAATTATTAGAACGAAAAAATAAAGATGGATGGATGGATGGCCTTCTAGGATAAGAATTTGAGTCATCTCTTGGATAAATGATAAAAAATATTTTTATTTTTTATTAATCTATAAATTTGTTTTTCTTTCAACACCTGACAAAAAGAATGTCAACTTTTGACACTTATCTAATAATCCATTGCAGACATCTTCTATTCTATTTATTTGTTTAAAATTCTCACATTTTTTAAAGTTGTAAGGTCACAAAATGACTAATAAACTATTTTTTTTCCTTTTTTTTTAAATAAAATATTATCGGATTAAATTTTTAGGATTGCATGATATCATCGTTAGAGCCAGGATGTCATCTAATATTTCAAAAATATATATATATTTGAAAAATGTTTCGACGGATACTACAGAGAAAGCTTATATTTTTTAAAAATAATAAATCAACCAATTTTAAACTTCTCAAATAAATAATATTTAACTCATCCTTTTATTATTTATATAGAATAAACAAGCCAAACTTCAAAACTATTTTATGATAATCTGATTTGCTATTAATTGAAAAGTCATACTTGAGGAATTTTATTTTGGTACTAACGTACGGTTTCTTGAATTTCACTTTTTTTGACTGTTTAATTAAGAAAAAAAAAATAATAAAAATTCTATAAGTTTTTATTTTCTCTTATCTATTTATGTAAATATAAATATAGAGTATTTATTGCATTCATGTCCAAAATTCGATGTCGAGATTTTGAATTTTTAGAAATTAGGGTTGCCACCCATACTTTATATTAAAATATTGTACGTTATTTCGGGTAATTATACTCTATACTTTATGAGAATAATCAAGTACGCAAAAAATACTTTATTTCGCATGTTTAGATTTTACTGGGATTCAAAAAAGTTTGTTCGTCAGGATTTTTACATAAAACGGAATTTTCTACTGCACAAAAATGGCAGCAAGTATTTAATAAGATTGATGATAATTTTTCAAACTTGTATAAGTAATTTCATTTTCAATAACTATTCCTGCCACATCATCATTCACATAGTTTTTTCTGTGAATAGCAAATGGCAAGACGAAATAAACAAATCGTCTTTGAACTTTATAAAAAAATAAATAAATTATATAATTAGGGATGAAACGATACCACTAAGGTATCGATACTTTTACTCGATACAGGAATCGGTCGCAAAGTATCGAGTACCTACTCGGTATCGATTGAAAAGTATCGATACTTACTCGTATCGGTCAATTTTTTTGTACAATTAAAGATAAGCATAAACAGCAGGCCTTCTAAGTCAAAAAAGTTCTGTTTCTTTGTTTAAAATAAAGTAACAAAGAAATGATTTTGGAAGTTTTAAATTTTATATTCGCCTAATTAGATGCGCGAAAATAAGCTTTTAAGTAAAATCAGCCAAAGAATATTACCTAATATAAATTTCACAGTTTATTTTTAAATAAGTATTAAATGCCAAATACGTAAAATATTTTTTAAAAAATTTATTTAAAAATGACTTGTCACTTCAATCATTATTATTAAGTAACAAACAGGTATGAAACCACAGTCAATATATTATTATTATCCAAGAAAGTAAATTTTATAGGACCTTGGATGAAAGTATTCAAGGTCCTTTCCATTTATGGTTTAATCACATCTCTGGGTCAAAAGATCATGGCCTTGAGGGGTTAAACTTTTTTTTTGTTCGTCAATCAATAAAGAAAAGCAACTCAAATTTTTCTCTTGTATGTTACAATGATTTAGTCCAAGATCCCGGGCCCATTTTTACAAGTTATTACTATCAAGCTAATTTTCCGTGAGTAGCTTCATTTTGATGCGACGACCAATTTTTCCTCTTCCAACAATTCTTGATTCTGGTAGCTAACAGGAGTAGCAGGGATATAATATTTCAATTTGACGATTCTCAAAAATGTATTATTATTTATGGGTTTTTTCATTAAATCTTAAGAAAATTATTAACATTTTTGAAAAAAAAAAAAAAAATTGTCCCCCTTCCAACATGTACATGTTTGTTCAAAGCGGGGGACTCTTTGATCAAACCATATATTTTGTAAGACAAATATTTTTTTTTTCAATAATGTTAATAATTTTCTTAAGATTTAATGAAAAAACCCCATAAATAATAATAAATTTTTGGGAATCGTCAAATTGAAATATTATATCCCTGCTACTCCTGTTAGCTTCCACAATCAAGAATTGTTGTAAGAGGAAAAATTGATCGTCTCATCAAAATGAAGCTACTCACGGAAAATCAGCTTGATAGTAATAACTTGTAAAAATGGGCCTGGGATCCTGGACTATTACACTGTAGCCTATACATATAGGCATACATATACATATATATGATTATTTAAAAAAAAAATTCATTTTTATTGTGAAGTGCATTTTTTAATAAAATAGTTTTTCATTTATAGTGTGAATTCGTAAATGAAGGCAGGAATTCGACACCCTCTAAAAATCTAATTTTTTATTTAACAATATGAAGGAATATTAAAAAACCTTGACTTTTATATCCTGAGTAAGACATTTAAAATAAATATCTTATTAGAAATTTACATATGTATAAGTGATAAAGTTCAATAAAAAAAAAACACTAGAAAGAAAAGGCATATAAATTTTCTTTTAATTAATTGATTTTATCAATTAATGAATCAAGAAAGAAATATTTATATATCTTAAAACAATTTATACATATAATAGCGGAGTGTCCGTCTGTCCGTCTGTCACGCTCTGTTTGACCAACTTCCCGTTGGAATTTTGAAACGATATTTTGCAGTCTTATAGAGGACTTTATGGAGAGTCCAGGAAAAATACTCGGGTCCCGAAATTCCTATAACTTTTTGAGTTTATAATTCCTAAAGTTACGATTTCTCCCATATAGAGCAAGAGCCAGCGACGGCCAGACCTTCGTTATTTTATAAAAGCTGAAAGTTTTTCTATGTATGTCCCCAATACCGGTAAGAATAATCCCCAACTATGAAACTTGGGTCGTGGTGGTTTTGGCAGATAACAGATAGTAACGGTGTAGAAATTTGTATCTCAAATTCGTTATAGTATAAAGCTCAGTTTTTATATATTTTATTCCCAATAATGTTAGAAGTCGAGTTGTCCATTGCCAGACACTTAGTACAGTTCCATCCCCTTGCCAGACACCCTTAAACTACAAGA
Organism: Euborellia annulipes; assembly: GCA_023213315.1. Taxonomy (NCBI): domain Eukaryota; kingdom Metazoa; phylum Arthropoda; class Insecta; order Dermaptera; family Anisolabididae; genus Euborellia; species Euborellia annulipes. The sequence goes on from JAKCPI010010861.1 coordinate 9,370, forward strand.
AATTGTAATTATACTTTCGTTATAGTATAAAAGCTGAATTTTATATATGTTATTTGAGGAACTATTAAATGATGGTTTCCTCAGTAGCCAGACAGTTTAGATGGTTCTTTCATCTTGCCAGACACATTAAAAGTCTGCCCTAGGTACGAGCGCGAGGAATATATATGTAAGAGGGACACAGCTTTCGGTCTATTGCGATCTTTTATTTACTCCATATGGATCTGTTGTTTACTCCATATTGTGTTTTGAAATATTATACGTAAAGCAAACGTTATTCATTTGTGCAATTTATGAATTAAATGTGATCTAGTAGTAAAGTGTTATCATGGGGGATGTTTGGTTTGTAAAAAAAGTGATGGTAAAATAATATTATTTTCTGAGGAGACATTAATAAAATGTCAAACTGTTTTGAAAATCAGAAAAAAAATGTTATTTCCCGATACTAATCTATTTGTCCTAAAATATAAAAACATTATTTTGCCTGATGAATATACAGACAGTGGTTATCACTGTGAATGCTATAAAGCATTCACATGACTAATAAAAAAAAATATTTTACTGCCGAACCTTTAAGTTCTTCAACTTTAACACAATCAACTTTAAATTCTGAAAACTAGCGTTGAGAAGTCGCTATAGACTTAGAATTGAGTATAGGAGACTTTGCAGCCAAGGAATTAAATAAAAAACTTTTATTTATTTGTTAATCGTCGACATTTCTGTCTCAAATCACGACCTTCCTCAGGTTAATTAATCGTCCTGAGGAAGATCGTAGTTTACGACCGAAACGTCGACGATTAACAATTAAATAAAGTTTTTTATTTAATTCCTTGGCTGCAAAGTCTCCTATACCCAATTAAATTCTAAATGAATAGTACTACAATCATATAGATACGTAGGCCTTATAGCTGGTAGTTCAATAAAGATAAGTGAAAAGGAGAAGAAGAAGAAAATTCGCAGCTAGTTGTGTTTCATTATTTTTATTCCCATTATGTTGACGTTTCGATCCCGGTTGGGATCATCCTCAGAACTAATGTGCACAACAAGAGACAAATAGATTAGTATCGGGAAATAACATGAACAGTTATAAATTTTTTCATCTTAGAGTATAAGCATATATTCTAATCTGTTCATGTTTTTCCCGATACTAATCTATTTGTCTCTTGTGCACATTAGTTCTGAGGATGGTCCCAACCGGGATCGAAACGTCAACATAATGGGAATAAAAATAATGAAACACAACTAGTTGCGAATTTTCTTCTTCTTCTCCCTTTTCACCTATCTTTATAGTACTACAATCTACGACTTTTCAAAAAAAATCTGACATCTTTGAACCGAATGTTAATGACAATAGTGATGAAACTCAGGACGTAAAGATTCCGACCGAAAGTGATGATAGTATTAATGACTATCAGATCGTTTGTATCTTTTGTAATAAACAAAAGAAAAAACTACGATCTATAATGCTTCCACTTCAAGAAGTTGATACAGATTTTTAATTTAATGATTTATTGACATGAAAATTTTACTTAGTAATTTTTTGAAAATTTATTTTTAGTCCTTAATAATGCTATATAATGAATTTTGATGATAAACCCAAAAAAACACTTCTCCACACAATACGTCTGGCAAGATGAAAGAACCATCTAAACTGTCTGGCTACTGAGGAAACATCATTTGATAGTTCCTCAAATAACATATATAAAATTCAGCTTTTATACTATAACGAAAGTATAATTACAATTTCTTGTAGTTTAAGGGTGTCTGGCAAGGGGATGGAACTGTACTAAGTGTCTGGCAATGGACAACTCGACTTCTAACATTATTGGGAATAAAATATATAAAAACTGAGCTTTATACTATAACGAATTTGAGATACAAATTTCTACACCGTTACTATCTGTTATCTGCCAAAACCACCACGACCCAAGTTTCATAGTTGGGGATTATTCTTACCGGTATTGGAGACATACATAGAAAAACTTTCAGCTTTTATAAAATAACGAAGGTCTGGCCGTCGCTGGCTCTTGGGCTAATAGGAAATCCGCCGCAGGCTCTCTGCCCGAGCCAAGTCCACGGGACGAAGCCCCCTTCTCTAAACCTCAAGCCCGCGCAAGGCGGGCGACACGGCTTCTATATTATTTTTATATATACGGCTAGTATATTTATATAATTGCCGAGTGTCTGACCGTCTGTCAGTCCCTGTTGGACTAACTTTCCATTGGAATTCCAAGTGAAATTCTACACTCGATAGAGGACGCTCCAGCCTCAGAAAAATAAGGGAATAATAAAATTAATTTTTACTTTCTCTTACCTCTATATATATGTTAATATATATAGAGAGAGAAAGTATTGGATTCATGTCAAAAATTCGATGTCGAGATTTTGATGGATCTTCACGTTTTGAGGTCCCATGAATCCAAAAAAGTGGTTTTCGCGACATGGTCTGTCTGTGTGTCTGTGTGTGTGTCTGTGAACAAAATATCTCAAGAACGAAAAAAGAGTTAGGAGGTTGAAATTTTATATTTAAGTTAGGCACCCCCATGGGACCTAACACGAAGCTTTTGACCAAAATCGACCAAAGAGTACTAGTACTTTACTGATGCACTTTTTCAGTTTTTTTCGATTTTCTCAAAATTTGCTCCAACGATTTTTTTTAAAATTCAAAAATCAATTATTTTTTAGATTCTCTTTAAAATGTATATTCTCATTTTGTGATTGAAATCTTCTGAAGACCACTTTACTCTTGTTCTCCATAGAAAAGATAGGAGAAATGGTTGCCATGGTAACAAAATATAAATATTTTGTCATATAAATTTTACATCTTGAAAATCGAATGTACCGTACTGTCGGAAACTAAATACATGTCGACACAAAAAATCTGGTGTGACAAGCACAGTACACAACATTCGATTACCGAAGGTAAGAGAAAGTTGTGTGCTGTGCGCCAGTCACACCAGATATTTTTATTTAGTTAGGCCGGTTATATTCTCTTCCAATTATAAATACTGATTCTGTATATTGGAGCAATATAATTTAAATAAATTTTATCGTTCAGTGCCGGAAGCGAACTAGTGAGCCTTAGAACATTAAGCAAGAGTTTTACCTTTCTGGGACAAATAGTAGTATGTTTGAAATGTGTCGAAACAGTTGTCAATTATAGAAAATCCTGACGGATGGACTAAACAGACCACTCAGGTTTTTTATTAAATAAATTTCAAAGATATAATTATTAAGAGTTGACTCATTGATTTTTTTTTATTTTTTTTTTGTCATTTTCGGCTACTGAGGTCACTTAGGTGTTTTTGAAATTATTATATCATTTTAGAGTAATGATAACTACCGGGGGATGTTCCACTGATTGCTCGGGGTCACCAATCCGCGCTTGGCATCACTTAACTGAAACGATTTTGTTCTTTTTCGTTGCCAGGTCCCCGGCATTGAAATGTCTTATGTCGTTATTTTCAGAATAATAATCAAAAGATTAATTCAAAATCGAAATTGCTACACTCCTAAATGTTGATTGGTTTCTTCGAGGTGGCTGACTCAGGTATTTTGTAGGTCGTTTTAGACCTTTAGCATCTGGTCCTAATTTATCACCGGTCATTTGTCACTTGTGATTTTAATCATTCATTCTGGATAAGAACCTCCGAAAAGCCTCCCACCTGCTACTCAGAGCGCTTTCGTTAATTAAACCCACATTTATATACTACAACTCCATCCCCACCTTATATATTTCATGTTCATGTTTCATTTTCTAGGAAATATTCGCTCACCCTATTTGTATAATCAATACATTTTATTGGAATATTTTAACCCTCTATTTTCTCTTAACTTGTATAGAAAAACAACGTACTTACAATGGAATTTTAAATGTTTCTCTATTGTCTTTTACTTTAATATAACCATGACGATATTTTCCGATGCGTCACTCGTTTTCTTGGCTGGGTTCGCTTTTCGGACCTCCCATCAAGGAAGCCACAGATTTTATTAGCAAAACAAAAGCAGTCTTTAAAGACATGTTGAACATAACTTAAAAGTGTAAATATAACAAAGGAATTTTCGAGTAGTGAGGGTATCCAGGCAGCCAGAAAAACAATAAAGAAAATTAAATTTGTCTTTATTTATTTCATATACTTTTGTCTACGTTTCGGCCGATATTCCGGCCTTCATCAGGACAAATGTTATTTGCCTCGAGCTTATACAGGCCCTTGGCAACTCCTGACAATGTGTTTGAGTGAACATTCGTCGGATGGCATGACTTCTGGTTCAATAGTGAGATGAAGGCCGGAATATCGGCCGAAACGTAGACAAAAGTATATGAAATAAATAAAGACAAATTTAATTTTCTTTATTGTTTTTCTGGCTGCCTGGATACCCTCACTACTCAATATATATTCAGCCACTCCTCCTGGAATTAACCATTACAAAGGAATTTTCATTTATTTAATTTTTTTTATATTTTCGTGAGAGTTTCATATGTTTAAAAACATATTTATTTTCTCGTCATGAAGTCTTCGGAAAAAAAAAAAAAAAAACGATAAATATGTTATAAAAATTTTTATGATCCACTCGTCATATCTCTCCACATCTGCGAAGCTATACATAGGCGCCGGAACTGGGGGGGGGCACGGGTACATTGCCCCCCTGGCATCCTACAGGGGGGGGGCAGGGGGGCAAAATTTCTTCTTTTATTTCATTTAGTTTTAAAAATGATATATTTTAAAATTTTTTTATTTAAATTTAAAAAAAATTAAAAAAGTAAGAAATTTTTTTTATTTTATATAGACCTATTGTATTTCTAAATTCTAAATACATTTTATATGGAATTAAAATAATAAAATTTAGATAACATGAAAACTTGAGACTTTATGCCTTGGAAAAAAAAATTAAAATAAAGAAAATTAAAAATATTTATTTCCTTCAAATAGTAAATAACAAATCTACTATATAGCCTAAAAAAAAATTTTGATTAAATAATTTGCATATTGTTAAACTATATATTTGTAAAAGTTAAATATAAAGGACTACAGACTATTTAGTGTAGTTGATTAACAGTTATAAGAAGAAAAAAATGAAACGTCGATTTATTGATGATTATTTTAAAAAAGAAACAGGTAAGAATGGCCGTAGGCCTACTCTTAAAAACTTATTTTTCTTCGCCAAAAATATACGTACGCTAAAAATTTAATAAAAAAATGAAAATTTCTTATTATATCTGGTTCTTTCGTAGGCTCTTTAGAAAAAGGAAGCATTAGCACGGGTAGTCCTTTGCACCATGAGCATCGCCCTAGTACCAGCAGTAACATTTCTTCCACAAACACCATAGGTATTAATATAATAATTTCAAAAAATGAGTCATTATGCTTGTTTATTGTTTTGTTGCCTTGCTCAGAGATCGGAAATTCAATTAAATAATTTATTCATTTATTTAACAGAAAACATCGCCGATGATCCATCTGCTCCTGTAAAGAGTGTTTCTTTTGCTTTTACTAAAAACACACACGAAAAGATATGCTCTTTAAACGAACCGTATCAACCTTTGGATATTCCTCCATGGACCCAATCTGGACGTAATCATAATTTTCAGAATGAGTGGTTCACAACATACCCTTGGCTTCATTTTGACTCAATGACTAAAAGTATTTTTTGTTTCATATGTGTCCAAGCGCTAGGAAAAAAAATTAGTAAAATGTGAAAAAAATCATGAAACAAACTTAGTGATTGATGGGTATAAAAACTGGAAAAAAATTATCATAAAATTAAAAAGTCACGAAAAATCTGCTTTTCACAAAGAATCATTTATAAAATTAGAAGCACTGAAGAAAAATACTCCAATTATTTCCTTATTATCTGAACAAACATTATCTGTTCAAATACAAAATCAAATCGCTCTAAAAACAATAATAACCTCAGCATTATATTTAGCTCGTCAGGGAATTGCATTTAGAGCACATGATATTAATGAAGGAAATTTCATTCAATTATTACGTCTCAGGGAAAATGACATTCCAGAATTAAAATTATTTTTAAAACACAAAAAATCATATAATTCTTCAGATATTCAGAATGAAATATTGAGAATTATTTCCCATGATATTTTGCGTAAAATTATTAAAATAATAAAAAAAAGAGGAGAATATTCTCTCATTGTTGATGAAACCAATGATGTACAGGGAAAAGAACAAGTTTCTATATCGATCAGATCTGTAGATGAAGATACTCTTGAAATTGATGAGTTTTTTCTTGGTCTCTATGACACTCACTCTATGACTGGGGAATCATTGTATAATATTATAAAAGACATGCTTATTCGTTTTGATTTAAGTATGGATCTCTTGCGAGGACAATGCTATGCGACGGAGGATCAAATATGACCGGAATAAAAAACGGTGTCAAATCAAGAGTGTTGGCAGATCAACCAATGGCTTTATTTATTCACGATCCCTGGCGGGCGGCGTCTCTGAATAATATTAGTAGCTGTCCCCGTAAGTGTTTGCGTCACTGGTGGTGGTCCTTTCTGCGTCCATCAACCCTACCAGTCTCGGACCACGTTCCACATTTACTCATTAGGGGTCGTCCACATATTACATAAAGACTTTTTTGACGATTTTCTAGTCCCCCCTCCCTGTCACATTTAGTCATATACAAACAAACCCCCCTACAAATATTATGTCACAACACAGAACTACCCCCTCCCCCGAAAAAAATTTCTTTTACAAAATTCATATCATTTTACCTTTTTTTTTCTTTTTAGTAAATTTTCCCTCGTGACTCAAATAATCACTCCATTTTCCCCTGTTGTGAAAATCATTCGAACTTTTTTTTTAAATTTTGAATTGTTATGCCACACTTAGAGAAACCCCCGGGTCCCCCATGTCACAATTAGTAACGTTTTGGCCAGACATACCCCCCCCCCCCCCTATCACGATACGTAATATGTGGACGACTCCTAAGCGACCTCGTGACATGTCATCCTAGTTGCTGAGAATCGGCAGTAACTTAATCGAAGATTCAGCTTTCCTGGCCGTTGCTATTTTATTTTCTTCTTTCTTCTATCCTTTATTGTTGCTTCTATTTTCTAATAACTTAATCGAGGATTCAACTTTATATATTTTTAAATTCATGTTGGATGAATTTTATTTGCTGCTCTTTCCCAGCTACCCGGCCCAGACCTCTCGGCAGGTCCCGGGTTTATCAAGTAGGAGTCATCCCCATTTTTAAGGCACTTAGGCCACCTCAAATTGGGCCCTTTGTGTCTCTGGGTTTAGATTTTCTCCCACTTTCCTACCCTAAGAGTACTTCGGCAATGTTCTATTATTTGCGGTAAGCCGACTTCTGGTTAAACTTCAGATCCGTAATTATTATTGTTTCTATTTTCGTGCTCCTTTTCATTATATTTGCCCTCTCGATTCCTCAGGCCATTTAGTTGTCTATATATACCTGGTATATACTGTATGTGTAGATAAAAAAAAATTGATTGAGACCGATGGCTACCGAGGAAGTTCAACACGCTGATTCCTGATTCCTCGCCCTATGGTTCACCGCGCTTTGCATTATCTAACTGCAATGATTTGGGTGTCTATTGCTCTAAACAGTTGCCAGCCCCCCCTCTCGGCATAGTTTATTGTTGCTTCATTTTAGCTCCCTGGGAGCCCTGGCAACACAGAATAGCAGTACCAAGATCCTTGCTGTTACTCAATGCCAAAGCACGGCACGGCGAAACCTCGGGTGGGTGGCTTGGAAGAATCAGCGTATTAGCCATCGGTACATATTTAATTAAAAAAATATATGTATATATAGCCTAAAAATTAAAACCCTTAAATGGAAATGGGTGCCATGGTAACAAAATATAAATATTAGAAATGGTTGCCATGGTAATGAAATATAAATATTTCAAAGAAAAGTATGTTAAAAAGACCTTAAATCCTAATTTTTTAGATAAAGAAAAAAAAGATTTTTAATAAAAGTATATAAAAACACGCTCATAATCACATGGAAGGTTGTGCCAAAATTTCAAAGCAATCGGTCCAGTACTTTCGGAGATCATCGGCCACACACAAACGAACATTTACATTTTTATTTATATAGATTTAATTTAAAAAAATTCTTTTTGGCGGGTAAAATTTAAAGAGAACAAGTGGCACACTCTGCTGGAGAAAGAATGAACCAAATTCAGCTCTATTGACTAATAAATAAAATTTTACAAATCTTTTTAATCTATTTATTTTGGGTATATATATATATTTAACATTTAAAAATACATATTTAATTTAATCGAGTATTTTAAAAATAATTTAAAAGACCCTTTTTTGATCGTTAAAAATTTAGTACAAACAAACTAGCACACTCTGATGGTGAAAGATTGAAACAAGTTTCGCATATATAAAGGAGAGTGGTCCAAATGGTAGACTTCATTGTGTTGCCGTCATCTATAGATTACACATCACATCACTTTAGCGTTTAACGAAAAATTCTTTTTTTCTAAATTGCTTTATAATTATTATATTAGTTTTTAATAAATAATTTTAACTATTATCATTTTAAAAATGAACAATTTTGACTTTTTAAACTCTGATAATTTATTATCTTCTAAATTGGATTTTATTAAATCATTGCCAATTGAATTATCATTAATTATTTTGAATTTTTTAGATTACAAATCTCTTTTTGAGGCTAGTAAAATATCTCAATATTGGAAATATATAATTGAAACTTCAACCATTTTAAAATTAAAAATTGAGAAACAAAAATACTTGGAACAATGGACAAAAAAGAATTTGCCTTGGGGTTTTAATTTAAATAGTAACGGTTATCAACAAACGCCTCAATTGAGAAGAAATAAAAATATTGTACTGAGAGATTCGAAAGGGAATATTGTATGTTACGTAGATTTAAAAAAAAACGACCAATTGGCTGATCAACTCTGGGATATATATAAACCGAAAAATAAACGAAAAAATAATTTGAACACTAAATTAAATAAAAATGAAGAAAAACAAAAAAGAATAAATAAAACATTTAGATTTTAATATAATATAGTATTGTAACTAATTTTTTTTTTTATTAATGACATATTTGTATTTATTTAATAATTGTTACTTATTTGAAGAATTATATTTATATATATATATTGTAGGAAGAAATTAAAATAAATCTTGTATATTTTTATTAAATTTAAAATAATTTATTTTGTCACCCTTTCCAATGAAAAATATATTTTTATTAAATTAACTTGAACACATAAATTTAGATTCATGAAATAATTAAATTATTTTATAAAATTTCAAAATTATTTATGAAGAATAAAAAAAAATCATCAACTTATTTAAAGTGAACAACTAATAATGGAGCGGGAAAATTTCCAACACCAATAAAAGGATATCAATTTATGCTAGGTAATAAGATTTACTATCTGCCTAAATACAGTATAATTAAAACACATTTATAAAAAACCTCAAAATATTTTAATACGTAGTTAAAAATCTTAAATTGAAATACATAATAGCATACTGTTAAATTAATGAATATTTTGAATAATTATTAGAGTCCATTAAGAAAAATTAAAGATCCCTCTATACACAACTGCAGCACACGGCGCTTGGCGTCTCTAGCGTCGGCCTCTCTCCTGAGCATAATGTGTTTATAATTTCAGTTCGGTTCCACGTTGTATCTCCTTCCGATTTAATCTTAATGTTTTAACCCTTTTAATGAATAAATCTTTTCCTAATAAAATTGTGTTTGGTCATTAGTAAAATTAAAACCTGAACAGGTTATGGACCCAGTTTACCAAACACATAACTAAAAAAAAAATTTAAAATTAAAAACGTAAAAAGTAAAAAATTAAAACGAACGTGACAAAGAAAACCAACAAGATGGCCTCCTTTGAAGATTTGACCTCCGTCGAAAAACTAACTAATACCGAAACATATCAATTATGGAAGTTTCAAATAATAATAATTTTCAAATCCAACGGCTTATGGAACTTGGTAAACGGTGATGAAGTCCTTCCAACGTGTGCAGACACCAAGACATCGGCAGATTTTTATCGTCGAGACGCCAAAGCTCAAAAATTTATTATAACGACAATTGAAAAAAAAATATGTCTGCATATAGTCAACTGCCAAACGTCAAGAGAAATGTTTAACAAATTAAAAAACATTTTTGATAAAGACTCGGAAGAACAAAAGTGCAATTTATTGAGGGACTTCTTCAACTTAAAATATGAAAAAGGCTCAGACATTTCACTACACATAAGCAAAATCGAAGGTCTGGCATACAGATTAAAAAACCTAAGCCAAGACATAGACGACGGAATGATAATATCTAAAATTTTAACAACTTTACCAGAAAAGTATAAATATTTTAATACTGCATGGGATTCTACACCGGAAGGTGAAAGAACACTAACAAAATTAACTTCGAGGCTACTGGCAGAAGAGGCAAGAAATAAGGAAACCACAGAAGAAAATGCAGTCGCATTTGCTTCAATGAAAAGTGAAAATAGACATTTTAAAAAGGGTGAAAAATTAAGATGCTTTAAATGTAATAATATAGGACACTTTGCTAAAAACTGCAGGAAGGAAGTGAAAAGAAGTTGCTCCATCTGTAAAAAAGATAATCATTTAGAAGAAGACTGTTACTTTCGAAAGAAGAAACAAGAAAAATGTAACAAGGTGGCATTTTTGGTTGAAAAGAGTGAAGAAGAGAATAGTGATAAAACTTTTATTGTCGATTCGGGATCATCTGCACACATGGCAAATAATATTAACATTTTTAAAACTTTTACTGAAACAAAATCAACAATTTCAACAGCTAAAAAGGGATTGTCTATGGAGAGTGAAGGATTTGGTGTCGTGGAAGGCAGTGAATGTATTTTAAACGATGTACTTTTTATTCCTAATTTAAGTAAAAATCTGCTCTCTGTAAGTGCTATCACAGAGAAAGAAGGAAAAGTGATATTTTATAAAGATAAAGTAACAATTATTAAAAATCAAGAAAAAGTTATCGAAGGAACGAAGAATGAAAATGGCTTATATATGGTGAATCTTAATAAACAACCACAAACTTTTCTATCAGAGGTAAAAGTAGAAATGGCACAACTATGGCACAGAAAACTAGGACATTTAGGTGTGAATAATATGAAGAAATTAGTAGATATGTCGACAGGAATCAACATAGATAAAAATGACTTTGATAAATTAAGTGAAATATGTAAAACGTGTTTAGAAGCTAAGCAAACAAGACTACCATTTAATAATGTAAGGACAAGAGCTACTAGGCCACTTGAAATCATACATACAGATCTATGTGGCCCCATTGATCCTATCACATGGGATGGAAAAAAATATATTTTAACTTTTTTGGATGATTTTACCCATTATTCAATGATATACTTACTGGAAAATAAATATGAAGTATCAGAGTATATAAAACAGTATATTCAAGAAGTTGAAGCTTATCACAACATGAAAGTGTCAAAGGTCAGAAGTGACAATGGAACAGAGTTCGTTAACACAAACTTAAAAAACTGGTATAAGAATAAAGGAATATTAATGGATCTATCTGTACCCCATTCTCCTCAGCTTAATGGTAAAGCAGAGAGATTGAATCGAACTTTAATGGAAAAAGCTAGGGCTCTTATCTTCGACTCCAAGTTGGATAAGAAGTTCTGGGGTGAAGCTGTGAGAGTGGCAACATATCTCTTAAACCGATCTCCTAGTGAAACAATTAATAAAACACCATCAGAATTATGGACTCAAAGAAAACCAAACCTCTCGAATATACATCTTTTTGGAAGTAAGGCTCATGCTAAGGTTAATGGATATTTAAAAAAACTTGAAGAAAGAAGCAAAGAATTTATTCTTATAGGATATGCGCCAAATGGATATCGATTGTGGGATGAAGAAAAAGAAGAAATAGTAATAAGAAGAGACGTAGTTTTTGAGGAATCTAAAATTAACACTCAAAGAAAAAAATCAGTAAAAATCGATATAATAAATCATGAAATGGAAGAAGATGAAGAAGAGAAGAAGAGAGAAGAGGTAGAGGTGAATGAGTCAGTCGTGAATGATGAATCAAATGAATTTTTAGAAGAAAACGCTACAAGTACAGAAGAAGAAGAAGAAGGTGAACAGAATATTAAAACTACTAGAAGCGGCAGAAAAATAAACTTGCCAAAGAAACTACAAGACTACGACCTCAATGAAAATGAAACCTTTTCGGCCATGCTAAGTTACGAGGAAGTGATGGAAAGCGATGATAGGGAAAAATGGCTGCAAGCGATTGAAGAGGAAAAAGATTCATTGAAGAGGAACAAAACCTGGAAATTGGTGGATGAACAGACAATAAAAAACAGAAAAATTTTAACAAGCAAGTGGGTGTTTAAAATTAAGGACAACGGAAACTATAAAGCAAGGTTAGTGGTGCGGGAATGCCAGCAGAAATATGGCATTGACTACAAGGAAACCTTCAGTCCAGTGGTCAATGCAACTGCCTTAAGAATAATACTGGCACTGGCCGCATCCAATAATTATTTTATTAAGAAATTTGATATAAAAACGGCTTTTCTATATGGAGACTTGTCGGAGGAGATTTATATGAAACTAGCTGCGGTAGGGTTGCCTCCGGCAACCCTACCACGCTAGGCCCTGGCGGGCGGCGTCTCTGAATAATATTAGTAGCTGTCCCCGTAAGTGTTTGCGTCACTGGTGGTGGTCCTTTCTGCGTCCATCAACCCTACCAGTCTCGGACCACGTTCCACATTTACTCATTAGGGGTCGTCCACATATTACATAAAGACTTTTTTGACGATTTTCTAGTCCCCCCTCCCTGTCACATTTAGTCATATACAAACAAACCCCCCTACAAATATTATGTCACAACACAGAACTACCCCCCTCCCCCGAAAAAAATTTCTTTTACAAAATTCATATCATTTTACCTTTTTTTTTCTTTTAGTAAATTTTCCCTCGTGACTCAAATAATCACTCCATTTTCCCCTGTTGTGAAAATCATTCGAACTTTTTTTTTTAAATTTTGAATTGTTATGCCACACTTAGAGAAACCCCCGGGTCCCCCATGTCACAATTAGTAACGTTTTGGCCAGACATACCCCCCCCCCTATCACGATACGTAATATGTGGACGACTCCTAAGCGACCTCGTGACATGTCATCCTAGTTGCTGAGAATCGGCAGTAACTTAATCGAAGATTCAGCTTTCCTGGCCGTTGCTATTTTATTTTCTTCTTTCTTCTATCCTTTATTGTTGCTTCTATTTTCTAATAACTTAATCGAGGATTCAACTTTATATATTTTTAAATTCATGTTGGATGAATTTTATTTGCTGCTCTTTCCCAGCTACCCGGCCCAGACCTCTCGGCAGGTCCCGGGTTTATCAAGTAGGAGTCATCCCCATTTTTAAGGCACTTAGGCCACCTCAAATTGGGCCCTTTGTGTCTCTGGGTTTAGATTTTCTCCCACTTTCCTACCCTAAGAGTACTTCGGCAATGTTCTATTATTTGCGGTAAGCCGACTTCTGGTTAAACTTCAGATCCGTAATTATTATTGTTTCTATTTTCGTGCTCCTTTTCATTATATTTGCCCTCTCGATTCCTCAGGCCATTTAGTTGTCTATATATACCTGGTATATACTGTATGTGTAGATAAAAAAAAAAATTGATTGAGACCGATGGCTACCGAGGAAGTTCAACACGCTGATTCCTGATTCCTCGCCCTATGGTTCACCGCGCTTTGCATTATCTAACTGCAATGATTTGGGTGTCTATTGCTCTAAACAGTTGCCAGCCCCCCCCTCTCGGCATAGTTTATTGTTGCTTCATTTTAGCTCCCTGGGAGCCCTGGCAACACAGAATAGCAGTACCAAGATCCTTGCTGTTACTCAATGCCAAAGCACGGCACGGCGAAACCTCGGGTGGGTGGCTTGGAAGAATCAGCGTATTAGCCATCGGTACATATTTAATTAAAAAAATATATGTATATATAGCCTAAAAATTAAAACCCTTAAATGGAAATGGGTGCCATGGTAACAAAATATAAATATTAGAAATGGTTGCCATGGTAATGAAATATAAATATTTCAAAGAAAAGTATGTTAAAAAGACCTTAAATCCTAATTTTTTAGATAAAGAAAAAAAAGATTTTTAATAAAAGTATATAAAAACACGCTCATAATCACATGGAAGGTTGTGCCAAAATTTCAAAGCAATCGGTCCAGTACTTTCGGAGATCATCGGCCACACACAAACGAACATTTACATTTTTATTTATATAGATTACCTGAAGGTTACTCAGAAAAAGGCAAGATATGTAAACTTCAAAAATCATTGTATGGACTGAAACAGGCTCCGCTAGAATGGAATAAAACTTTTACTAACTTTCTGAAAGAAAACAACCTACATATGTTAAAAACTGAAAACTGCATTTTTAAAAATAAAAATAATACCCTAATACTTGCTATATATGTTGATGATGGCATTCTCATCGGAAACAATGAAACAGAAATGGAAGATTTATTGAAAAATCTTAGAAACAAATTTGAGATGACCTATAGTAATAATCCAGAGTCATTTCTTGGAATAAAAATTGAAAAACAGGAAACTGGTATTTTATTAACTCAGGAAGACTATATCAAAAATATGATTCAAAAATTTAATATGCAAGACTCGAAGATAGTATCAACTCCGCTAGCTATAAATTCAAACTTAGAAGACACCTGTAATACAAACTTCCCATACAGGGAATTAATTGGAAGTCTGCTATATGCATCAAGCAAAACTAGACCCGACATTGCATTTGCAGTTGGGTACGGCAGCAGGAATATGGAGAAACCTACAAATCAAGATGTGACAAATATGAAACGCGTTTTAAGATATCTAAACGGAACAAAGAACCTAGGTGTAAAATATGAGCGCAACTCAAACTTGGATGAAATAATTGCCTATAGTGATAGTGACTTCGCTGGCGACGTAACAACTAGAAAAAGCACAACAGGATATGTAATATATTATTGTGGTGGACCAGTGAGTTGGTGTAGTCGCAAACAACCAATAGTCTCTTTATCCAGCACCGAGGCTGAATACATTGCCGCCGCAGACTGTGTAAAGGAATTAATGTATCTGAAATCGCTGATTCAAGAATTAACAGGACGTGACCTAAAAATTAACTTAAAAGTGGACAATCAAAGTGCAATAACATTAGTAAAGAACAATCAATTTAACAAACGTTCTAAACACATTGACGTAAGATATCATTTTATAAATGAAAAAGTGAGGGAGGGTAGTGTAAGCTTAAATTATTGCCCATCCGATGAACAAATCGCTGATATCTTAACAAAACCCTTGAATGTAAACAAATTTGCAAAATTTAAAAATAATTTAATGTGTAAAAATAACTAATATTAAAATGTTTGTATCATCTTTTGTAAATGATGGACTCTAAAATTAGAAGAAGATGTTAAATTAATGAATATTTTGAATAATTATTAGAGTCCATTAAGAAAAATTAAAGATCCCTCTATACACAACTGCAGCACACGGCGCTTGGCGTCTCTAGCGTCGGCCTCTCTCCTGAGCATAATGTGTTTATAATTTCAGTTCGGTTCCACGTTGTATCTCCTTCCGATTTAATCTTAATGTTTTAACCCTTTTAATGAATAAATCTTTTCCTAATAAAATTGTGTTTGGTCATTAGTAAAATTAAAACCCCGAACACATACAAAAGATTATTCAACAAATACTTTATTTTATTTAAAAAAAATCTTTTTAGCGGGAAAAATTTAAAGAGAACAAGTGGCACACTCTGCTGGAGAAAGAATGAACCAAATTCAGCTCTATTGACTAATAAATAAAATTTTAAAAATCTTTTTAATCTATTTATTTTGGCTATATATATATATTTAACATTTAAAAATACATATTTAATTTAATCGAGTATTTTAAAAATAATTTAAAAGACCCTTTTTTGATCGTTAAAAATTTAGTACAAACAAACTAGCACACTCTGATGGTGAAAGATTGAAACAAGTTTCGCATATATAAAGGAGAGTGGTCCAAATGGTAGACTTCATTGTGTTGCCGTCATCTATAGATTACACATCACATCACTTTAGCGTTTAACGAAAAATT
Organism: Euborellia annulipes; assembly: GCA_023213315.1. Lineage (NCBI taxonomy): Eukaryota > Metazoa > Arthropoda > Insecta > Dermaptera > Anisolabididae > Euborellia > Euborellia annulipes. The sequence goes on from JAKCPI010010861.1 coordinate 25,513, forward strand.
CTTTTTTTTCTAAATTGCTTTATAATTATTATATTAGTTTTTAATAAATAATTTTAACTATTATCATTTTAAAAATGAACAATTTTGACTTTTTAAACTCTGATAATTTATTATCTTCTAAATTGGATTTTATTAAATCATTGCCAATTGAATTATCATTAATTATTTTGAATTTTTTAGATTACAAATCTCTTTTTGAGGCTAGTAAAATATCTCAATATTGGAAATATATAATTGAAACGTCAACCATTTTAAAATTAAAAATTGAGAAACAAAAATACTTGGAACAATGGACAAAAAAGAATTTGCCTTGGGGTTTTAATTTAAATAGTAACGGTTATCAACAAACGCCTCAATTGAGAAGAAATAAAAATATTGTACTGAGAGATTCGAAAGGGAATATTGTATGTTACGTAGATTTAAAAAAAAACGACCAATTGGCTGATCAACTCTGGGATATATATAAACCGAAAAATAAACGAAAAAATAATTTGAACACTAAATTAAATAAAAATGAAGAAAAACAAAAAAGAATAAATAAAACATTTAGATTTTAATATAATATAGTATTGTAACTAATTTTTTTTTTTATTAATGACATATTTGTATTTATTTAATAATTGTTACTTATTTGAAGAATTATATTTATATATATATATATTGTAGGAAGAAATTAAAATAAATCTTGTATATTTTTATTAAATTTAAAATAATTTATTTTGTCACCCTTTCCAATGAAAAATATATTTTTATTAAATTAACTTGAACACATAAATTTAGATTCATGAAATAATTAAATTATTTTATAAAATTTCAAAATTATTTATGAAGAATAAAAGAAAATCATCAACTTATTTAAAGTGAACAACTAATAATGGAGCGGGAAAATTTCCAACACCAATAAAAGGATATCAATTTATGCTAGGTAATAAGATTTACTATCTGCCTAAATACAGTATAATTAAAACACATTTATAAAAAACCTCAAAATATTTTAATACGTAGTTAAAAATCTTAAATTGAAATACATAATAGCATACAAAAGATTATTCAACAAATACTTTATTTTATTTAAAATTTAATTTAAAAAAAATTCTTTTTGGCGGGAAAAATTTAAAGAGAACAAGTGGCACACTCTGCTGGAGAAAGAATGAACCAAATTCAGCTCTATTGACTAATAAATAAAATTTTAAAAATCTTTTTAATCTATTTATTTTGGCTATATATATATATTTAACATTTAAAAATACATATTTAATTTAATCGAGTATTTTAAAAATAATTTAAAAGACCCTTTTTTGATCGTTAAAAATTTAGTACAAACAAACTAGCACACTCTGATGGTGAAAGATTGAAACAAGTTTCGCATATATAAAGGAGAGTGGTCCAAATGGTAGACTTCATTGTGTTGCCGTCATCTATAGATTACACATCACATCACTTTAGCGTTTAACGAAAAATTCTTTTTTTTCTAAATTGCTTTATAATTATTATATTAGTTTTTAATAAATAATTTTAACTATTATCATTTTAAAAATGAACAATTTTGACTTTTTAAACTCTGATAATTTATTATCTTCTAAATTGGATTTTATTAAATCATTGCCAATTGAATTATCATTAATTATTTTGAATTTTTTAGATTACAAATCTCTTTTTGAGGCTAGTAAAATATCTCAATATTGGAAATATATAATTGAAACTTCAACCATTTTAAAATTAAAAATTGAGAAACAAAAATACTTGGAACAATGGACAAAAAAGAATTTGCCTTGGGGTTTTAATTTAAATAGTAACGGTTATCAACAAACGCCTCAATTGAGAAGAAATAAAAATATTGTACTGAGAGATTCGAAAGGGAATATTGTATGTTACGTAGATTTAAAAAAAAACGACCAATTGGCTGATCAACTCTGGGATATATATAAACCGAAAAATAAACGAAAAAATAATTTGAACACTAAATTAAATAAAAATGAAGAAAAACAAAAAAGAATAAATAAAACATTTAGATTTTAATATAATATAGTATTGTAACTAATTTTTTTTTTTTATTAATGACATATTTGTATTTATTTAATAATTGTTACTTATTTGAAGAATTATATTTATATATATATATTGTAGGAAGAAATTAAAATAAATCTTGTATATTTTTATTAAATTTAAAATAATTTATTTTGTCACCCTTTCCAATGAAAAATATATTTTTATTAAATTAACTTGAACACATAAATTTAGATTCATGAAATAATTAAATTATTTTATAAAATTTCAAAATTATTTATGAAGAATAAAAGAAAATCATCAACTTATTTAAAGTGAACAACTAATAATGGAGCGGGAAAATTTCCAACACCAATAAAAGGATATCAATTTATGCTAGGTAATAAGATTTACTATCTGCCTAAATACAGTATAATTAAAACACATTTATAAAAAACCTCAAAATATTTTAATACGTAGTTAAAAATCTTAAATTGAAATACATAATAGCATACAAAAGATTATTCAACAAATACTTTATTTTATTTAAAATTTAATTTAAAAAAATTCTTTTTGGCGGGAAAAATTTAAAGAGAACAAGTGGCACACTCTGCTGGAGAAAGAATGAACCAAATTCAGCTCTATTGACTAATAAATAAAATTTTAAAAATCTTTTTAATCTATTTATTTTGGGTATATATATATATTTAACATTTAAAAATACATATTTAATTTAATCGAGTATTTTAAAAATAATTTAAAAGACCCTTTTTTGATCGTTAAAAATTTAGTACAAACAAACTAGCACACTCTGATGGTGAAAGATTGAAACAAGTTTCGCATATATAAAGGAGAGTGGTCCAAATGGTAGACTTCATTGTGTTGCCGTCATCTATAGATTACACATCACATCACTTTAGCGTTTAACGAAAAATTCTTTTTTTTCTAAATTGCTTTATAATTATTATATTAGTTTTTAATAAATAATTTTAACTATTATCATTTTAAAAATGAACAATTTTGACTTTTTAAACTCTGATAATTTATTATCTTCTAAATTGGATTTTATTAAATCATTGCCAATTGAATTATCATTAATTATTTTGAATTTTTTAGATTACAAATCTCTTTTTGAGGCTAGTAAAATATCTCAATATTGGAAATATATAATTGAAACTTCAACCATTTTAAAATTAAAAATTGAGAAACAAAAATACTTGGAACAATGGACAAAAAAGAATTTGCCTTGGGGTTTTAATTTAAATAGTAACGGTTATCAACAAACGCCTCAATTGAGAAGAAATAAAAATATTGTACTGAGAGATTCGAAAGGGAATATTGTATGTTACGTAGATTTAAAAAAAAACGACCAATTGGCTGATCAACTCTGGGATATATATAAACCGAAAAATAAACGAAAAAATAATTTGAACACTAAATTAAATAAAAATGAAGAAAAACAAAAAAGAATAAATAAAACATTTAGATTTTAATATAATATAGTATTGTAACTAATTTTTTTTTTTATTAATGACATATTTGTATTTATTTAATAATTGTTACTTATTTGAAGAATTATATTTATATATATATATTGTAGGAAGAAATTAAAATAAATCTTGTATATTTTTATTAAATTTAAAATAATTTATTTTGTCACCCTTTCCAATGAAAAATATATTTTTATTAAATTAACTTGAACACATAAATTTAGATTCATGAAATAATTAAATTATTTTATAAAATTTCAAAATTATTTATGAAGAATAAAAAAAAATCATCAACTTATTTAAAGTGAACAACTAATAATGGAGCGGGAAAATTTCCAACACCAATAAAAGGATATCAATTTATGCTAGGTAATAAGATTTACTATCTGCCTAAATACAGTATAATTAAAACACATTTATAAAAAACCTCAAAATATTTTAATACGTAGTTAAAAATCTTAAATTGAAATACATAATAGCATACAAAAGATTATTCAACAAATACTTTATTTTATTTAAAATTTAATTTAAAAAAATTCTTTTTGGCGGGAAAAATTTAAAGAGAACAAGTGGCACACTCTGCTGGAGAAAGAATGAACCAAATTCAGCTCTATTGACTAATAAATAAAATTTTAAAAATCTTTTTTAATCTATTTGGTTTTTTAATTAATTAATAATAATATTATTATTATTATATATATATATATATATATTTTTTTTTATTTTTTTTTTTTTTTTTTTATATATATATATATATATATATATATATATATATATATATATTTAACATTTAAAAATACATATTTAATTTAATCGGAGTATTTTAAAAATAATTTAAAAGACCCTTTTTTGATCGTTAAAAATTTAGTACAAACAAACTAGCACACTCTGATGGTGAAAGATTGAAACAAGTTTCGCATATATAAAGGAGAGTGGTCCAAATGGTAGACTTCATTGTGTTGCCGTCATCTATAGATTACACATCACATCACTTTAGCGTTTAACGAAAAATTCTTTTTTCTAAATTGCTTTATAATTATTATATTAGTTTTTAATAAATAATTTTAACTATTATCATTTTAAAAATGAACAATTTTGACTTTTTAAACTCTGATAATTTATTATCTTCTAAATTGGATTTTATTAAATCATTGCCAATTGAATTATCATTAATTATTTTGAATTTTTTAGATTACAAATCTCTTTTTGAGGCTAGTAAAATATCTCAATATTGGAAATATATAATTGAAACTTCAACCATTTTAAAATTAAAAATTGAGAAACAAAATACTTGGAACAATGGACAAAAGAATTTGCCTTGGGGTTTTAATTTAAATAGTAACGGTTATCAACAAACGCCTCAATTGAGAAGAAATAAAAATATTGTACTGAGAGATTCGAAAGGGAATATTGTATGTTACGTAGATTTAAAAAAAAACGACCAATTGGCTGATCAACTCTGGGATATATATAAACCGAAAAATAAACGAAAAAATAATTTGAACACTAAATTAAATAAAAATGAAGAAAAACAAAAAAGAATAAATAAAACATTTAGATTTTAATATAATATAGTATTGTAACTAATTTTTTTTTATTAATGACATATTTGTATTTATTTAATAATTGTTACTTATTTGAAGAATTATATTTATATATATATATATTGTAGGAAGAAATTTAAAATAAATCTTGTATATTTTTATTAAATTTAAAATAATTTATTTTGTC
>JAKCPI010010867.1:0-25352 GCA_023213315.1 Euborellia annulipes
GCTTTACAATATTGAGACGATGGCTGAACTATTAACAGATATGAGTAGGATGGCAGGCAGGAAAGAAATCAGACAAAAATTTAATCAATCCTTATCTAATTTTTTATTTCGATTGCCGACGTTTCCGGACGCAAATCGCGCCCCCTTTCCTCCAGGACACTCGATAGTTAATAAAATACGCCCATCTGTATTTTATTAACTATCCTGAGAAGTCCGAAGCGTCGGCAATCAAGATAAAGTTAGATAGAGATTGATTAAATTTTTTCAATTTTCTTTTCCACAAATGCACATCCTCATCCATAAAAGTTTTACATTTTTTAGTACCATTTTTATTATAAATAAAGTTATTGTTTATTAACAGTCAAAATCCAAAATTTTTTTGTAACATCTTGTATAAATAAATTTTCACTTTTTTAAAAAACCATTTAGACTTACTAAATTTATTTGTTAGCTAATTTAATTTAGAAAACGAGTAGCGAGTATGACAAGAAGTGAGATCTCTACTTCTGCTCCCTTGTCCTGAGGTGCCGTGAAAATATTCCAATTTTAGAAAGCTAAACGACATGATTTCATTATTAGGGAATCGAGGAGATTGGTGCATTATTATGAGGTATAGGCATGGGCGTAACTAGGGGGTTCCTTGCCGCATGAAAAATTGAGAAAATATGGAGCTTTCCAGGCTCACCGGAAGATAGCTGGTCCCATGGCCCCCCCCCCAGCCAAATTCTCTAGTTACGCCCATGGGTATACGTATTTTTAGGGAATTCATGAGAGATAGAGAAGAGCCTTACTGGATATTAATGGAGACGGGAACAGAAATTTATTCACATCTGTGTAATTATTTGAGAAGTTGAATAAAATTGTTTTATTTTTTTGGACTAAAAAAAGACATTTCACACAATATATATTAATTTCTATATTTAGCAATCTCTTCTCGGCATCTGGCATTTTATGGTCTCTTTGCTATAGAGTAGGATGTGGCCTTCAAGGTTTTTGTTTTCTTCAACAGGTGCACAGGACTCTCTATCAGTGATGATATAAAACTCGAAAAACGCTTGACGCCGCCGAAAACCATTATTTTTCTTTTCTTTTCAGCCTATGCTCTTTGCCAATAAGGTGACGTCTACTTTTATTTATGATAATAGAACATGAAAATGAACTTTCCAGGAGTTATTTTCTTTAACTATATTATTTATTGGTATAAAAACACTCCATACGTTGATGTGTCATCTTCAGAACTGATACAAAAAAATAGTAGTATTTATACAAATATAAATAATATAATTCTGATGATATTAGAAATTAGGAACAGCAAATAGAGGTGCAGCTAAAATAAAGCCTTTGAAAGCTGAAGGAGACGTTTCGGACGAAATTTATTTGCCCATCTTCTTCTATACTTTACGCACAAACTTAATACTTATAAAAAAAATTAAGGAAATTAATTTTTTTGTTATCAAGCTAATATAGAAAAACCTTCAGTCCCAATAATCTTTAATTTTTTTTAATTAAAAAAATGAATTTATTGTTATTATTAATCACATATTAATTAAGATATTTTTAAAATAAGCTCAGATGATTTATTTAAAAATCAAATGCCAAATTAGTTCAGCATTCTTGCAATAGATGGCAGACTAGTCTAACAGACGATATAGTATTAGCCTATATTTATCTATTTTTATGCTTTTATAAAAGATACATAATATATAATAAAAGTTTCACTTTAATAACATTTATAAAGTATTTATTGTTAAAAGATCGATTAAAATCAACCAAATGCATTAAATATTATTAGCTACCATTCTGACATCTCTTGGCAAATTTTTTGAATTACTTGATTTTTTGGGCATACTTTTTATGACACACGACGCCCTCTTATCGGGAAAAACATGCGAAACCACTTCGCTCCTATTCTTCCTTAAGGACAAATAAATTTCGTTCAAAACGTCTTCTTCGGCATTTGGCATCTAAAGGCTTTATTTATTTTTTTTTTTGCCGCACCTGTACCTACTTGCTCTTCCTAATTTGAAATAAATAATATATTGAACACTTCCGGGTTTAAATTTAAATAATTATTTTCTTGGTCAGGTTAAAATATTAGAGCTTAAATAAAAATCTATTATTTACTAGAAAGTTCATTTGATTTTATAACTAGGCTAAATATGCATTTGATAATAATTTTTTTTTAATTGCAATATTAAACTATTCTTAAATTATGATGTCAAAATTACATTGTAAAAATAGTCTTCAAAAAAAAATTAAATTAAAAAAGCAAATGCAGACATTTTCGGACAAGATTTGAAAAATGAGATCATTGATGTGTTTCGGAGGGCGTTAGTTTTCTCATTCAGTAAGAGGCGTATATTGAATTTTTTCGGGGGAGGGAGTCCGAACTCATTTTTAAATCCCCCCACACATACACAAAAATATTTTTATAATACCCAATATACCTGACCCGCGAGGAGCTCAAATTTTTTTTTTTTTTTTCAATCTAAATTTTTCCGATCCTCCCAAAAAAAATTTATATTTTTTGCCACGATTGTATGTATAATATGTATAAATCTTGCTTGTCAGTTTCTGCATTTGCTTCATGGGAAAACTTTGAACTTTTACGATCCATCATTTGTAAGAGGAGATCAACGAGGGTGTATGAAACTTGCATTCAAAAGCCACTTGAGAATGCGTGTTTCATTCTTTTTTTTTATGCTACTCTATTTCCTATAATTTTTCTGACTTTTTTTTTTTTAGGAGCCTGCGATGTTGTAGATGACCATAGTGAAGTAGCCCGTACAGCTGATGATTATTTATGGCTTCGTCTCTGTCAGGCTCAAATTCGCGAGAATCCAAATTCTGAATCTTCTCAAACAGGAGTAAAAACAAATAAAATTCCAACCCGTGGTGAAGATCGAATAACATATGTACAATTGCAACGTCTTATTTCAGAAGAATTAGGTGAAACTCATTATCAGGCACATCAGAAACCTTGGCTCTATTTTCAAGTAAAGAAACATTTATATATATACATAGTTGGACAGGAACCTCGCCATATAGTAATAAAAAATTTAATTATTATTTCAGATGCTCCTTTTGACTGGCCAATTGGAGGCTGCGGTCGGATTTCTAGCAAAACAAGATCGCCTTCGTGTACATGCAGTGCACGCTGGTCTTGCATTCCAGTCGGTTGGTCTTTTAGCCATTTCGCCCGACGTCACAACACCTCTACTCTCTTCATCTAATTCATCGGATGTTGCGGCACCATCAAAATTACTTAATCTTGCAAGACTTGTTCTACTTTATGTTCATAATTTCGCAGCAAGTGAAACTCGTGTTGCACTATATTATTATTATCTTTTACGTTATCAGAAATCCAAGAACGGGATTGATTTCTTCTCACAAAGTGTTGCTAATTTAGCACTTGAAACATGTAACTTTACACAAATTTTTGGTCATTTTGATGAGAATGGAATGCGTCAGCCTGGTCTGGTGAATGAATTTACGGTGAGACTTTAATATTTTAACACAAGGCCGCAACTAGGAGATTTTTTTGGGGGGGGGGTTTAGTAAATCTTTCTTAAATTGCCGCCCCCTGATATCTGCCGCCCGGGGCACACGCACCCACTGCCCCTCCCCCCCCCCCCCCCCGTGATTCGGCCCTGTTTTATCATCAAATTCATCAATTAATTAATTTAAAAAAAAACATTGTTTTTTAGGGAGTGGATGTAGATGCCAATCATATAATTGAACTGACTGCTTCACAATGTAAGAGCAAAGGTCTCTTTGAAGACGCTGTCGGATTATATGAATTAGCAGGAGATTATGAGCAGGCGCTTCGATTGATGGCAGTCCTCATGAGCCAGGTGAAATTTCCTTTCTATTTTAAATAACTGCACATGTTTTGCGACGACTGTACTAATATACCTTCAAACAGAATTTGTATACAAGAATATTGATAAATAAATTGGTAAGTAATTTAAAGAAGAAAAGTCAATAGGATTTTTCAAAAAGATATGTTCCATTGAAGGTAGAATGGCAGACACTCTTCTTGAAGAGAATCCTCTCTCGTGGCAGAGTAAAGCTTCGTTTTTAGAAAATAAAAGACCAGTTCTTACTCTAAAAGCTGTGAATGATACAGCTGAAAGGACTGTAATGCTAATAGAAAAGGAAATAGTGACAAAATTTATTACTTTTTAGTCCTTTTAAGTAAATATTAGTATTTAATTGCTTGTTTTATCATTTTCTAATTAAATTATTTCAAAAAAATTAAATAATTCTATATTAAAGATAGGAAGTCGCCGCGGGCGGCTCCCATCTAACTTTACAGGTTTTAAGGGGGAGTAGGGAAAAAATTAGAGTATAACTAAAAATAAAAATAAAAATCGAAAAATAAGGGACACCCTAATGTAGATAAATTAAGTAGCACAAGAAATTTAAAAAATGTTTTAGCCCCCTCCCCCATGGAAAAACTGAAATGACGTCACTGGATTCTCATCTTTTATAAAATAATGAATTAATCACATTGGAGTGCTTTAATATTTAACCAATTTGTATTCTTCTAAACATTCAAACATGTAGGCCTAAATAAAATTTTATTAGGCTCCAGAGCAAAGTATCAAGTTCTATACTATATATTGATATATATATATATATATATATATATAGTGAATAAAATCTTATTTGCTTTATTGTTTTTGTTAGGTAATTCATGAGTCAAATGAGCCTGGAGGATTGCGAGTTCGCCTTCAAGAACGAGCTGAAATATTATACAATCGACTTTATGGTGAAAATAATACAAATTGTTCATCTGAAACCTTTTCAAATTTCTACACCTTACGTGATTTATTTGAATTTTTTGATTTATATCATCAACATGATTCTCAACAAGCCCTTGAGGCTCTCGAAAAATGTCAATTAATTCCATTCACGATGGATCAAGTGGAAGAGAAAGTCAACAATTTCCGTCGCCTTGGGGATGTCGTTTGTCGCTCTTTCCCAGATATCCTCCTCGCTACAATGAATATTCTCTATCAACTTTACCAGCAAATCAGGTTAAAATAAAAAAATAACATTTCAACTTGATAGCTCTTTTCGTTCTTTTCTCTAATGTATTTATTGACTATTTTTTTTTTTTTTCTAGAGGCGAAGATAGAATGGTTCTAACATGTTTAGAGGTGCCTTCAAAGAATCAGCAATTAGCATTCATTCGAACTCGTGCCCGAGCCATTACCAGTTTCGCTGGCTCTTTGCCATATCGACTTCCAGGAGATACTAATAGCAAACTCGTTCAATTAGAAGTCCTTATGCATTGAACAAAACAGCCAACAAATATTTATATATGGGCCTATATTTATTTTGTATTATTTTTTCCATTATTATATTTAATTAAAAAAAAAAAAAAAAATTTATTGGATCTTCAGGTAATTTTTTTTAATCCAAACACATTGTTGGTATTTTTATTCTTTATTTTCTTAAAACTCGGTAACAAATTACAGTCTACAATGCTAAAATTAAAATTTTTACTTTCTCGTATAGAGAAAGTTATGTAATCGTAAAAAAATTCGACTTCGAGATTTTGATGTTTCTCCACGTTTTAGACCTCCCTGAGTCCAAAAATACCATTTTTGGCATTATGTCTGTGTGTGTGTGTGTGTGTGTAAACACGATTGCTTAAAAACCAAAGCAGCTAGATCGATGAAATTTGGTATATGCTCCTTACCCTAAAATTGTAGATTTCTATCAACTTTTGGAGTAAATACGTCACTTGGAAGTAGTACTTTACTTAAAAAGTTTTTTCAAAAATTTTGAAATTTTCAATTTTTTTGTTATATCATGATAAAATACTCTATTTTAAAAAGTTTTTATTCTTTGACATTTTACGAAAACTGAATAGTTTTTGAAATAATCACAGAAGAAATAGAAAATATTCGTTAATTTTGATAAAAAATCAAAACAAAATCATACAGGTGTCATTAAAAAAAGGGTAAATATAAACAAATGAATTTGTGAAACAAATGAAAATTTCAAAATTTTTGAAAAAACTTTAAGTACTACTTCCAAGTGACGTATTTACTCCAAAAGTTGATAGAAATCTACAATTTTAGTGTAAGGAGCATATACCAAGTTTCATCGATCTAGCTGCTTTGGTTTTTAAGCAATCGTGTTCACACACACACACCCTGACGTAATTCCAAAAGAATATACGAGAAAGTCTCGGGGAAGTCAATCCCCATATTATTTTTTTTTATTCTTGGCTGTTTGATCTGTGCTGTTGGCCAGAGGCCATCCCGCCATCAAAAATTCATACAATATAAAAAAATACAGGTTATACAAAACATTTTACAAAATAGTGTGTGTAAAAACAAAAGCAGAATATGAAAAAACAGTAAAATTAAAATAAAACTACACATGATAAAAAATGGCTTCTCTCTTTTTGCTCTTTTTCACATTCAAAAATAGAGTTCATTCCCTGCCGTTTATTCCCTGATAGAGTTCAAAGAATATACTTATTCATTCTGAACATAGAAACTATATCTCTTCAAATTCATCCGTTGACTTGTCCCCGCCACGCTTTCCAGGTTGCTACTTTCACGTTGACTTGATTCCTGAATTTTACATATAAAAGTGAGATTGATATTAAATAACTTATTTTATAAAAATATCCATTTTTTTTCTTCTTTAAGTTTTTTAAGTCAGTATAAATCGAAAATTGTGAAAATGTTATTTATAAATGAAGAGGTAAATATTTCGGAGGAAATAAAATATCCAATTCATATAGGTAAGACAATCCGCCATTTACTTTGATAAAATCAATAACTAAATTAGTAACATTTATATTTATTATTCGAAGAGAATTTGTGTTTGCTCACTATGATACGAACAACGAGAGTTAATTTAACATGAGAGTCTATTAAAGAATGAATATATCTAGTACTTGTACTTGCCCTTCCTAATAGATGTGTTTAACCCTTGTATTTATGATTCTATTCCGATAAAAATACGAATCATAGGATACAATAAGTTTCTTTAAACTTACTATTATTGGATTAAGCATTCAAAAAAGCAATTTTTTTAAAGTGATATTTTTTGTTGTAATTGTATATACATATATATGTGTAACTGTAATGATAAAGGCCAGAAGATATTTTAATTTTCTTGAGTTTTATTAGCACCAGGGGAAATATGTTATCAGGGGAGTGACACTATTGGCAGAATTGTAAAAATGAGCTAGGAAAGTGACTGACAATTAATTATTTCTTATGAAAGGTCAATTAATATTAAATAAAACATACATATTATAGCATTTTAGATACTTTTAATGAATACAGTCAGTCTTAACAGTTTAAATTCAAATATATTTTCAATATTATTGCTCTGTTAGTTCTTATGTTTTATTTGACATGAATCAAATAACAACACAATTAAACTCTGCTTACAAAATTACTTATCAGAACCTGTTATTTATCAGTATCAGGAGAAATTTAAGCAAAAAAAAAAAAAAACTTTCGTCCTTACCCGTGTGCGTATGTATTTTCCCTGACATAGTTTTTTTTTTAAATTCCATTTAAGGTCTTTTTTGGCATCGAAGTCCATTTAGACTCCGTCTCTATTAATTATGTTTTGGGGTTTACTTATGTTTATAATTATGGTAAAAAATATTATGTCAAGTTAATAAATAAATGAACGTTAACAAAATTAATAAAAAAAAACAGAAATGGGACACCCAGAATAGTAGATATTTAAAATTATTCATGCTTGCAGTTTTTTCCGTTGTCCCAGGGTGTAGGTGGGTTGTTGCAAATTAAAACGATTTCTCAATTTTAATTAGATAGTAGATAGGTATGACTATTTTCAACTATTAATTTCTAAAATGAAACATCATGAATTTGTAAGTTCGATTTCCCTTCCAGAGGACTTCCAATATTAATCAGTCTTGAATTTTCCATTTTCTTTCTTTTTCGATTAAAACTTTTCAATGGAGAAATAAAATTAACCATTGGGGAAACTCTAGGCCCATAACCTGTAGAAATAATACGAGGAGCAACGGGAACAAAATTATATTTATTTATAAGGGAAAAAGGAACTATTTCCATAATATTGACATTGACATAACAAACAATAGTTGATAGTTGATTATTAAATGTAGGGTATTATATATACTTTAATAGAATTAACTAAATGGCCCCAATAATACACGATATTCTTTATTAGGCCTACTTAAGAATAAAGTATCAATGATATATTTAAACATACATTTTTTACTTTCTCTTACCTATGTATATATGTAATATATATATAGAGAGAAAGTATTGCATTCATGTCAAAAATTCGATGTCGAGATTTTGATGGATCTTCACGTTTTGAGGTCCCCTGAATCCAAAAAAGTGGTTTTCGCGACATGGTCTGTCTGTGTGTGTGTGTGTGTGTGTGTTCAATTTTAAGCATGAAGGAATTGAGCTATGAGGTTGAAATTTTATATTTAAGTTAAATACCTCCCGGGACCGGAAAAATAAGCTTTTAATCAAAATCGGCCAAAGAATACTAGTACTTTACTGATGTACTTTTTCAGCTTTTTTCGATTTTCTCAAAATTCGCTCTAACGATTTTGATTAAAATTCAAAAATCAATTATTTTTTAGATGCTCTTTCAAATATATATTCGCGTTTTGCTCTCAAAATTGTTTGAAGCACACTTTACTCTTGTGCTTCATAGGAAAGATAGGAGAAATGGTTGCCATGGTTACAAAATATAAATATTTTCCCATGTTTATAATTTTGACATCTGAATTCAAATATTCCCTACTGCCGGGAACTAAATACATGTCGACACAAAAAATCTGGTGTGACAAGCACAGTACACAACTTTCGATTACCGAAGGTAAGAGAAAGTTGTGTGCTGTGCGCCAGTCACACCAGATTTTTCTACAGACAGGTCCCAGAATTTGGTCAAGGGGGGGCCTAAAGATTCCGAGTAAAGCTTTACATGAGTGAAAGTCGATGAAAAGTGTGCTCTTGCAATTTCGCCGATTATCTCCGGATATTTTGAGCTAAAAATCTCGCCCTTCGGCACAGCGGCACCCCTTGGTCAGGCGGATCTCTCGCTAAGATTGCACATTAATAGAACCTCCAACGGCAGTAAAAGTCGTGAGTATTTGGAAAAGTAGAAAGAAAAAAAAAAAAAATCCTCTTTCTTCTTGCATTTAAAAGAAAATCTATTTTGAAATTTTTACAATATTGATATAAATTCCCATTTATATATATATTAACCCTAAGACTGTCCTATTAAAAAAATTGAGAATGAGAAGAAAAATGATTGACCAGGGGAAAAAAGTTTACATAAGAGGAGAAGTGATGTTCATAGACGGCAAACGATTTAAGTTGAAAACAAATGAAGAGGGAGAGGATTACCTCGTGGAGCTGGACAAACACATACTGTCAAAAAACGGGGAAAGAAAAAAGTAAACATGCTTCTATGGAATGTGGCCGGATTGATGAACAAAGGACCTGAATTTTGGAATTATATTTTGGAATACGAAATCATTATTTTAATGGAAACATGGATTGAGGAGAAACAAAAACCCTTACTTGAGAAAAAATTTTCGGATAAATTTAACTGGAAATCAAAAGAAGCGACAAGGCAGAATAAGAAAGGGAGAGCAAAAGGCGGTATGCTGATAGCTATTACAAAGTCAATCAAACTAGGCTATACAATTAAGGAATGGGAAGTAGGTCTGAGAATCTGCTGGGAGAATAAGAAACAGTCAGGAGAAATTATGGTGCTATATAATGACACGAGCATTAAAGAAGTTGAAAAAGCCTTCAATGAAATATGGAAAAATAAGGAGGAGGAAACAGAATTGACAATAATGGGTGACTTCAATGCGCGGGTAGGTCTGGAGGACCCAGGCCAAATGGATGAAGAGGAAATAAGGAAAAGGACCTCGGAAGATAAGACGTTAAATGCAGAAGGGGAAAGGTTGGTAGAATGGTGTAATAAAGAAGGTTGGATGATACTGAACGGGAATTGTGAAGGGGATGAGGGAAAATTCACTTATATTGGGCCAAGAGGAGCGTCGGTCATAGATTATGTTATAGTCAAGAATACACTGGGTATAATAAAAAACATGTGTATCCAGGATAGAACGGACTCAGATCACATGCCAGTCGCAATCAACATAGATTTGGAGATAAATTGGCACGAGGAAGACAAAAGAGAGCTAAGTAACGTGTGGAGCTGGAATAAAAATAAAGAAGAAGAGTTCAAGAGAGTGCTACAAAAACTTTGGGAAGAGAAGCAAAACAAACCGAGCGGGGAAATAGAGTTTTTTAAAATAATGAATGAAATAATGGACAAAACGGCGAAGGAAATCAGATTGAAGAAAAGGGGAAGAGCAGAAATAACTAAGAGGCTAGATTGGAAAATTAAAATCAAACAAAAGGAGGTATGGAAAAAATTAAAAACTTTTAAAAGATGGAAGAGGAAAAGAGATAGACTAGAGTATATCACAGCGAGAAGAGAATTGAAACAAACACAAAGGAATAATGTCAGAATTGAAAAAGAAAAGTTGACAGAAAAATTAGAAAGTACAAAGGACCCAAAACAATTCTGGCGTCTCATAAACAGACATAGGAACAAGATAGAAGCAAGAGGAAGGAACATAACATTAACGGAATGGACCGGACATTTTAAAAAACTACTCAATGGTAGCACTTACTCGAAAGAGACAAATTTAGCACAGATTGATCCACTAAGTGTAAACACGGTGGATGAACTAGATAGAGAGCTAGACATGGGTGAATTAGAAACCGAAATAAGGAATCTGAAAAACGGGAAGACACCAGGGGACGACAAAGTGATTAATGAATTTGTAAAAAATGGGACAAAAGAAATCTTTTCGGATATTTTAAAGGCGCTTAATGTCTGCTGGGAGAGGGGAAACATCCCAAATGATTGGAGAACAGGAGTAATAATTCCGATTTATAAAGGAGGAAGCTCTCATGACCCAAGCAACTACAGAGGAATTACTTTACTTAGCACCTGGTATAAGTTATTGACAGGAATTATGGCGAAGAGGTTGAAAAACTGGCTGGAAACGGAAAACAAACTAAAGGAGAGCCAAGCAGGATTCAGAAGAAATCGGTCAACACTAGATAACTTGTTCATATTAAACACTATAATCGAGAGAAAACTGGATTTGGGAAAGGAGCTGTACGCAATCTTCGTCGACTTCAAAGCCGCCTTTGATTCAGTGGACAGAGAATTGCTCATTAAGAAACTGGAGGCAATAGGCGTGGGGAGTAAATTTCTGAGAATGATCATCGAAATATATAGAGAAACGAAGAATAAAGTACAAGGAGCGCAAGACGAATCGGAAAGCTTCTGGACCGCGAGAGGGGTGAGACAAGGGTGTCCCCTGTCGCCAATTCTGTTTAATGTGATGATAGAAGATTTAGAAGAAGAGATGTTTAGGAAAAACCTAGGAGGAACAGTCATTGGGGGAACAAAAATATTTGCACTGAAATATGCGGATGATTTGGTCTTACTGGCAGATGACGATGTGGGCCTGAAAGAAATGATCAAATGCCTAGAAAGATACACCGTGAAGAATAACCTGGATATAAACACAAACAAAACAAAAGTAATGACATTTAAATCGGGAAGAAGAGGAAAAAACAAGAATGTATGGAGATGGAAAACAGACACACTGATCTATATATATAATTCACTAATGTCCGTCTGTCTGTCTGTCTGTCTGTCTGTCCGTCTGTCACGCTCTATTTAGGCAACTTCCCGTTGGAATTTTGAAATGAAATTTTTTTTGCATAAAGAGGACCTTCTCGGGATTACAGGAAAATTATTTTCATCCCGAAATTCCCATAACTTTTTGAGTTATTAATTTTTAAAGTTACGATTTCTCCCATAGGAAATATATAGAGAAATATTTATGTATTCTTTTCATTTGTGTATTCCATGAATGTAAACAAATCCTCAAGCAGGCTCTGGATTGGAATAGGTAGTAATTCTTTTCTTTTCATTAGTAAGAAGCAAAGGCGAGGGTCCGCCGCAGGCGGGCCCGAGCCAGCTGGCGGGGGTCCAGGGGGCGAAGCCCCCCGTCTAGATGCAAAGGCGGGCGCCTCGGGTTCTCATAACTAAGAAAAAGCGAGGGTCCGCCGCAGGCGGGCCCGAGCCAGCTGTAGGGGGTCCAGGGGGGCGAAGCCCCCGTCTATATGCAAAGGCAGGCGCCACGGGTTCTCATAAATAAGAAAAGGCGAGGGTCCGCCGCAGGCGGGCCCGAGCCAGCTGGAGGGGGTCCAGGGGGCGAAGCCCCCGGCTAGGCGCGAAGCCCGCCGAAGGCGGGCGACGCGGCTAGTATAATCAAAATGTTAATAAAATAATTGAAAAATGAAACTTTATTTGGCTCTAAGAACTGTTAATAGCCACCCAAGCAGAGTTGGCAGGTTTTATCCCGCCGAGTATAATACACGGGTTTTATACATGTATAAAACTATTTTGGATAAAACTAGACCGATGTATAAAAGGTATAAAACTCTGTAAAAAACCAATCCCCCCCTGAAAAAACAGCTTAAAAGCTTTTCATATTTTATAATGTTTTAAAGCATTGACGATGTTGTTTGCTTTTTATTTAGTGAATAATATAATCAAAATGTTAATAATTGAAAAATGAAATTTTATTTGAATTTCCTTTCTCGTCGGGTTTGCGCATGCGCATCCAAATTTTATACATTTTATACGTTTTATACAAGTTTTATCCGCGATTTTTGTATAAAACCCAACTCTCTCCCAGGGATAATTCGTCGAATCCTGGTCAAATCCTAGAGTCTGTTCGAATCTGTTATAAAAATTTTATTTAAATTTATTTATTTTACTTTGTGAACCAAATACTTTAATGATACTTTAATAAAATACATTTGATGAATTGAATTTTGAAATTTGATTGAGGGTTATTCATATAACGGCCCGACTAATTAAAAGGTTTTTATTATTTAATTATACCAAATGGTAAAATATGCCTGGACCCCCTAATATATCGTATCTAATTTTAATTTAATTCTTAATAATTTTACAAAATTTTATTTTTTGTTTTATAAAAATAAAATTAAATTTTGACTACTTTGACATTGGTTGTATTTGCAATTGGAAATGGATGCCTCGTCTAATTAATCTGTGCAGGGAAAATAATAATAATAATCTGTGATCATCTCCAAGTTGCCGGGTTTCTGACTTTTCTAAACCTCTTATTTATATTTCATCTCCTCATTTTATTCTTTTTTAAGGTCAGTAATTCATTTAAATATTTATTTAATATGTTTGAAATCAATAAATCAAGTAATTAAAATAATACAAATATTTCAAATTCATGATTCAACAAGTTAACCTTTGCTTGTCTGTCAAACTCGGATTTTATCTATTTTTTTATTTTATTTTCACTTTCAAAGATTAATTTTTCATTCAAATATTTATTTAATTTACACAGAATTAATAATTTTAAATTAATCTAATGAACTTGTAATCCATCAGAAAACTCATCTGTCAGTCAATTTTTTCCCATCTCACTCATCTCAAATTTGTCTTCTATTTTCATTTTAAAATTATTAATATAATTAAATTCTTCGGCGATTTTTAGTTAAAAGACAAAAATAAAACTTTATAGAATATTTATTTTTTGGATTTTCAAAAAATGTCAAAATTTAATTTTAAATCATATATAATTTATTTATTAATTTTATTTTTTATTTTAGATGGTTCCTGCATGTCAGCTCATTTGAATTGAGAGTGAAAATAACTAAATGATATTTGTGCTTCTATTATTATAAATCAAAATAAGGAATGGAGCAATTAAAATGAAGGTAAGGGCCAAAAAATCTCACATTCCCTTTATTTTTCTTCTTTCTTGGTTCAAACCTTAGAAATTTAATCTAATTTATTTTAATCCTTCTGCATTTGCTTTTAATCCGACTTAATTAAGACTTATTTATTATAATAAAAGCTGAGGAATTAAAATAAAGCTTTGGTTGATTTAAAATTAATTTTTAAAATATTTATTTATTTACATATATATATATTATTAGATGATTTTTTTTCTTTTTAGCTTCAGATGTGTTTTGGATCTGTAGCATTCAATCATATATATATACCGGATATATATATATATTGATTGATTGAAATAACAATTAAATCATTGACTCTTCCTTTCTAAAAGGAAAGAACATAAGAAGAGACCTGCTAACATGAACTAGTAATAGAGGACAGGATTTAGAATTATGGTAAGCTTCACTATCTTTAATTCATTGTTTTCTTTTAATTATAACTATAATATATATATATACCTATAATATATATATATATATATATATATATAATAATAATATATATATATATATATATGTCCAAAAATATGTGTTAGTAGTTGTGGCTGTGATGTAACTATAATGGGAGGATGGAGATATGAACGAGATTGGGATGTACCAGGGAACGTGTTCCAGGCTAATTAAAGCTTCCAGCATAAGAAGTTTTTGCCTAATTATATTGGGGCACCTCAACAATCTACAAAATAGATAATATTTTTCAAGGAAAAATTATTCATCGTTGGCCACCGGCAGGCGTTTAACAATGGTCAGTAAATCCCCAAGTCAAAACAAACAACACTAACAGTACTCCACACAAACAATTGCTTCCTAGATTTAAAAAACAAACCTCTGAGTTACACACAAACCAAAAGCTGACACACCCATTCTTAAAAATATTATATCTACAAAAGGAGAGCCTAAATATCGAATAAATCTCAACAACCAATGCCATCTTACTCGAGAAACATTATCTTTTCATATACTGTATACTATATTTTAATAATCATTATTTGATTTCTTTTCTTTTCAGGATTTTCATCTGCCAATAGCTGTCAGTTGGCCTGGAAAGAAAAAAGAAATACAGTCACCTGGATAGTTGTAAACAATCTCAATCAGCGATTAACTCTGAATGGATGGCCCTGAAAAAAAGGTTGTTGAACGCTCTTTGGAAACCAGCGATAATTCAAATACCTCTCTCCCTAATTGGGCGACTACAGCCAAAACAGTAACTTAAAAAAAAAATAACAGCGATCAACATAAGAAATGTGCATGTAAGTAAGTTTTATCTCTAATTCATATATCGTCGATGGGAAATTGTATTAATATTATATCAAGTTCATTAGTTTTTTTTACTTTCTCTTACCTATGTATATATGTAATATATATATAGAGAGAAAGTATTGGATTCATGTCAAAAATTCGATGTCGAGATTTTGATGGATCTTCACGTTTTGAGGTCCCCTGAATCCAAAAAAGTGGTTTTCGCGACATGGTCTGTCTGTCTGTGTGTGTGTGTGTCTGTGAACAAAATATCTCAATAACGGAAAGAGCTAGGAGGTTGAAATTTTATATTTAAGTTAGGCACCCCCATGGGACGTGACACGAAGCTTTTGAACAAAATCGACCAAAGAGTACTAGTACTTTACTGATGCACTTTTTCAGTTTTTTTCGATTTTCTCCAAATTCGCTCCAACGATTTTTTTTTAAATTCAAAAATCAATTATTTTTTAAATGCTCTTTAAAATGTATATTCTCATTTTGTGATTGAAATTTTCTGAAGGCCACTTTACTCTTGTACTTCATAGAAAAAGAGGAGAAATGGTTGCCATGGTAACAACATATAAATATTTTGCCATACTTATAAATTTTTTTGAAAATCGAATGTACCCTACTGTCGGAAACTAAATACATGTCGACACAAAAAATCTGGTGAGACAAGCACAGTACACAACTTTCGATTACCGAAGGTAAGAGAAAGTTGTGTGCTGTGCGCCAGTCACACCAGATTTTTTTAATTTCTTTAAGGTTTTTTCGGCATCAAAGGCCATTTAGACCCCTTCTCTATATATTGAAAAATGCCTATTCTCTCATTTTGCCATTGAAATCTTTTGAAGTCCACTTTCCGTTTTTTTTTTTTTTTTTTTTTTTTTTTTTTAAACACTCACTCTTTGTTCTCATTCACACTCACACACATTCACACAGACTTTTTGGCAACTCAAGCCATATAAGACGATATCCGTTATTGATTAATACATATTGGTGGTCCAGGCATTCTTATTTGGACCCTATTACGCATTAGTGTCAAGCGCCAGGTACCGAGATTTGAGAAAATTAACATTAAAGTTTTTCTGATTTACATTGTTTTGATTAGATTTTATATCATTTTTTTTTTTTTGTCAATTGTGCAAGTAACATTAAATATATTTTTTAGGACATATTCCATAAAAAATACTATTAATTATAGCATTTGAAACAATATTCCTTGCTTAACTCAATTTTTAATTTTTTTGGCGCTTGACACACTAATGCATAACATGGTCCATTTGGTATCCAACATTTTACTCTTATACTTCATAGGAAAGATAGGAGAAATGGTTGTCTTGATAACAAAATATAAATATTTTTTATGTTTATAAATTTTACATATTGATTTCAAATGTACTGTACTGTTGGAAACTAACCACATGTAGACACAAAAAATCTGGTGCGACCAGTCACACCATATTTTTAAAAAGATTTGCTACAATACAATTCTCCATCTCGACCCATATTTTTTTTAACAAATGTAATACAAAATATTTTCCTCATTTCCACATATGTCATTCTTTTATTTTCATTTTGTTTTTAATAAAACGATGAACCCATGAAATTGACTATAACTTCAACTTTGACCTCGAATAACATTTTGAACCTGTAGTGTAAACCAAAAATCAGAGGAGACCTTTTTTGTAAAGCCACCCTAATATATATATGTATTATTGGAAGATAAATATTTTCGTTACTTAAATATTATAAATTTAATTCGCTACACATTATCTTTACATATACATTATATATTTTAATAATCATTATTTAATTTCTTTTCTTTTCAGCACTTTCATCTGCCAGCGGTAAGAAGGGAGAACAACAGCTACCAGAATAGTTGTAAACAATGTCAATCAGCATAAGGTTGTCGAACGATTGATCTTCATCTCTGAGACCACCTGGAAAATATTAGTAAGTAGGATACTTTGCTAAGTAGCAAAAATGATAACTATTTCTTTAAAATCGTTTTCTATTTCCTTTTAACTACTTTTTTTATTACTAACTAAATTTCCACTAGCTCACTAAATCCCAATCACACTCAAATTCATCTCCCCATCTTTTTCTATTACTATTAACTAACAAAGTTAATTAATATCCACATTTATTCTATCAAGTCAGAAAACATTTATTTAATTATAATTAGTCTTTTTAAATTTAGAATTTAGTTTTAATACCTTTTACACACAGATGTATAGAAATAATTAATTAATATTAAAACACCGCCATGCGTTTATCATGTGATTATTGTTTTTAGAAAGGAACTTTGAAATCTTTTTTGGAATTCTTTCTATGTTTGAACTACCCAAGAAAACCTCATTAATTTTCAAGAGGAAAAATTTATTTTAAAAATTTAATATTTCTCTAAAAAACAATGAAATTATCTCATGTAAAAATGCAAGTCATGTTCGTTTGTTTTAATTGATTGCTCTAAGCCAGGAAGTCTTTTAGGCCTATATATACACACACTGAGGTGCAAAAAAGTGGAACACTGTTTCTTCTTAAAAATACTTATTCTAATATATCTAATGAAATAATTTATACATTTCTAAGTATATTTAACACAAATCCATATAATTTTAATAAATATTTATAATTAACAAACAAAAATGTCTAAATTTTTACTTTTTTATTAACATAGAATTTTTTTTATTAACGCTAAATTTCGAATTTTAAAATAATCTTCAAAATTTTTAATTAAAATTCAACTAAACATATCGATATTTTTTTGTTATCCTCAAATTGAAAATCAACATATTTTTCTTTATTTTATTTTATTGAAAATGATTTGTATTTAAATTTACTTAGAAATATATAGGATATTTCATATTAAATGTTTCTTAAATTAGAGTATCAGGTAGATTAGAACAGGCCTTCTGAAGAAGAAACAAAAATGTTCCACTTTTTTTTGCACCACAGTGTATATTACTTTCTCTTACCTATGTATATATGTAATATATATATATAGAGAGAAAGTACGGTATTGGATTCATGTCAAAAATTCGATGTCGAGATTTTGATGGATCTTCACGTTTTGAGGTCCCCTGAATCCAAAAAAGTGGTTTTCGCGACATGGTCTGTCTGTCTGTCTGTCTGTCTGTGTGTGTGTGTGTCTGTGTGTGTTCAATTTTAAGCATGAAGGAATTGAGCTATGAGGCTGAAATTTTATATATAAGTTAAACACCCCCGGGACCGACAAAATAAGCTTTTAATCAAAATCGGCCAAAGAGTACTAGTACTTTACTGATGTACTTTTTCAGTTTTTTTCGATTTTCTCAAAATTCGCTCTAACGGTTTTGATTAAAATTCAAAAATCAATTATGTTTTAGATGCTCTTTCAAATGTATATTCTCGTTTTGCCCTCAAAATTGTTTGAAGCACACTTTACTCTTGTGCTTCATTACCGAAGGTAAGAGAAAGTTGTGTGCTGTGCGCCAGTCACACCAGATTTTATATATTTGTGAGAGGGTAGGCAAAGGGGATAATTATATAACTATTATAATTTTACTCTATATTAATAATTTACTTGCCTATATTATTAATGTTATATTCATAAATCAAATTCTTTTAGCTAAGATGAAAATTATGTTATATTAAACCCTAAAGCTTCGGCGAAATAGACAAAGAAAGAAAAGAAAACCTCATTAATTTTCAAGAGGATTCGGACCAGTAGGTTTAATTAAAGTCAAAAAGTTTTCTAAAACAAAACTTTATTTGACCCCAGACAATGTTTCATCCACTTGCTGTAGGACTTCTTCAGTGGTTGGCTAAAATATTAATACAAGATGTTTTTTAAGATACAAATTCCACCAGCCATAAAATACCCTTATACTAATGTTTTTTAATTACTCCCTATTTTTTACAAAATAACAATAAAATTGTTCTTTTTAACTTACAGTCATAGAGTATTGTATTAATATATATATGTATTAATATTTTAGCCAACCACGGAAGAAGTCCTCCAGCAAGTGGACGAAACATTGTCTGGGGTCAAATAAAGTTTTGTTTTAGAAAACTTTTTGACTTTAATTGAACCTACTGGTCCGAATTCTCTTGGAAATTGTAAAGAAGGTTCCTGAGCTTCATCAAATCTCATTAATTTTGTTTTACTTTTTTTTCAGGAATTCTTCGATCGCCTGCCAGATCTTCGAATGACTTCAAATTTTTAAGAATCACATTTGACATTTGCTGCTCCTCGAGGCCAGCTCAATCAAAGTCTACCGTTGCATTTGGTGAGGAGGTCTTGTTTTATTAACCATCGTCAAATATAAATAAATTAAACTTAACAGGAAATGGTTTGATATAAAAATTATTATAATTTTTCGCTGTTACGGGAAATCAACCGTTGCTGATGAATGTAACTCGAGCCATTTCTCATTATCTAATTATTTTAGATCTTTTATAAAAAAATTATTATTTAATTTTACCTTGCCAATATCCATACTTGGTTTGAAGTAATTTTGGCGAGTGTTATAATTTTATTTGTATAAAATATGGAATAATTATTCATCTATTTATTAACATTAGGGGGGGGGGGTTGTTTTAAATAGTGAATATTTTTTTATTATTTAAAAAATTCATTAAAAAAAAAAAGAATTCCAAAATATAGTTATTTTTTGCTTTTATTTATAATGTATTTTTTTTTTTTAAACACTCACACTTTTTTCTCATTCACACTCATATTCACACACACATACACACAGTCATTTCGGCAACTTAGGCCATTTAAGACTTTTACGATATCCGTTATAGAGAATTATATACATATTGAGGGTCCAGGCATTCTTATTTAAGCCATTTGGTATCCAAATGGCTTAAATAAAATCATCGGACTGCCTGGGGTCCGAACCCGCGACTTTTGTTATACGAAGTTAGCACGCTAACCTCTACACCAAACCCCGAGGGCTTATAATGTATTAATTACTAGTTGAGCCAGGGCCGGATCTAGGGGGGGGGGGGGGTGGCAGAGGGTCCACGTGCCCCGGGCGGCAGATATTAGGGGGGCGGCATTTGAAGAAAGATAAAAAATTTTGGTTACTCAGGTGGAAAAAATTTAGCGTCCAAAAAAAAAAGGAAAAAAATTTTTTCCGGAATGGAAAAAATTTAGGTTCCGCGCAAGAGAAAATGTTCCGCGGGTGGCACACCAAAAAATTTTTTGGTTTCGCGGGCGGCAAAAATTTAGTGTCTCAAAAAAAAAGTTGAAATATTTTCCCGGACGGGGAAAACTTTGGTTCCGGTCACACGAAAAAATTTTGGTTCCGCGGGCGGCAAAATTTTTAGCGTCTCTAAAAAAAAGGTAAAATATTTTTTCGGGCGGGAACATTTGGTTCCGCGAAAAAAAAAAATATTTTTGAGATCAAGGAAAATTTTAAGGAGGGGGCGGCAAATAAAATTTTGCCCCCCCCCCCCATAAAATCTCCTAGTTCCGGCCCTGAGTTGAACTAACGAATAATTGTTGATCTCTTCTCATTTCATCCTTTCTATTAATTGATTTATTAATTAGTGAAGAATTTATGATTTGGGAATCAGGAATTTATTTTTTATAAATGACTTTGACTAATTAAAAATTAAAATCACATTTATTTAATAAGGCTGCATAATATTTAACAATAATTATAATAATGGGGGGGGGGGGGCTGATCTTTACAAATTTAAAGTTAAATAAACGGATTCTTCTATGTCGTTCATTATTTCCATATTTTATCTAAAGGGGTAGAAATTACTAATTACTACTAAATTGTCAAAGTTTGAAAAAAATTATAATCTATGAAATTTAAAGTTTCACTTTTGTAAATAAATCAGGAAAAATATGTCATTTATAAAAACCAAATTTATTTAAAGAAAAAT
Source organism: Euborellia annulipes (assembly GCA_023213315.1). NCBI lineage: Eukaryota > Metazoa > Arthropoda > Insecta > Dermaptera > Anisolabididae > Euborellia > Euborellia annulipes. The sequence continues at coordinate 21,009 of JAKCPI010010867.1, forward strand.
CTACCTTCTGAAGAAATGTTAAGGCTAAAATATTCCTTTTCGTCCCTCCAAATTTGATTCATGGCTCTATAATTAACGAAAAGGGGTGGAAATAAGTAGGTGGCTCTCCCCCGAAAACGGTACGTGGTGGGGGAAAACGGAGGTCATATTTGGAATTCAGGAGGTCATTTTACTTAAGAATCTGAAGAAATTATCTTGGGGCCGGAAAAAGTTTCATTTTGCGTGTAATTTAATTTAATAAATGAGAATTTCATTATTTTTTAAATTTTATCTAGTCTTATTTAATTAAATAAATAAATTTAATATAAAAATAAATAATTTTTTATTATTATCTCATGTTTTAGATTTTCGCTCCCCAACTCGAAAAGAGAACTGCGGGCGAGTTCAAAGCGGTCAGAGTCAGGCTCGCATGTCGTTTCATCAGCAACATCTATCTCAATCTCTCTCCTCTCTTCACCAGGTAAATATACACTATTCAATTGTTCAACCCTGTCTCAATTAATAATTAAATATGCAGATAGGGATGGAGGAGGTTAAATTGCATTCGATTATATTTATTTCTATTGAATTTTTCCAAAAAATCGCAGGATTTTGTTTTTTATTATTTTCATTTAATAACATTTCACATTTTAATATAAAAAAATTCCATAGGAATCTAAATTTAACTATTGAATATATTAGAAAATAAAAAAAATATTGCAACCTCTTTAGCGATTTATTTAATAGGGGGTTTATTATTTAAGGGTGACTGACAGGGCCGCAGACAGGGGGGGGGGCAGGGTGGCTATATACCCGGGGCCCGGGCCCATTGCGCTCCCACCTTAAAATTCTAATAAAAAATAATATTCATGGTTTCAATTGAAAAAAATCATTTTCTTGAAATTTTTTTCTTCAGGGGGGCCCGGGTCTTTTAACCTCAAATCAAGTTTGATCTTTTTCACGACTCAGGATAGCTAAAATCGCAGATTTCAGTGGCTAATTTTCACAAAATTTTCCATAGCCTCAGATTCCCCCGGAAATCCTCTGTCCGGATCTGGCCTAAATTATTGTAACTCTTTGTTTAGGAAATTTTGAAAAATTTTTAAATAAATTTATTTAAATAAATATTGTAAGCTATGTATAACTATTTCAAAAGTTGTCTCAAAAACTGTGTAAAAAATTGTTGTTATGAAGGCACAATAGCATTTTTCATACTAAAAAAAAATTTTAGTTTTTTTTGGGGTGAGGGGGTATTAGTAAAAGCCCCGGGGCCCGTCAAGTCTGTCTGCGGGGCGGTGACTGTATAAAGTAAGTCTTTAAAACTTTAAGCAGAAACAACTCAGCCTCCCTTTCTACGAATATTTCGAAGGCATTTAATAGCACTTCTTCATCAGCGGCTGTACAAATAAAATAAATAATTAGAGTGAGTAGGATGACATAAAAGCATTGTTGAGTTCGTAAATTATTTCAATTTAATATTTTAAAATTTTTATTTTTATTTCTATCTAGAAATTTATTAAATAATTTATTTATTTTTCTATCCGTTCAATGACATTTCCTTTTTAATAACAAATATATTAATCTATTTAAATCTAGATGCATTGACCTTCCGATTGATTTGAGCCCTCCATTTGATATAATTAATTTGTCATTGACGCCTTATTGCTTGCGAGAGCTGGTTATTATTATAGATCTGCCTCTCAATCGTTTCGCTCCAAAATCTCAACTTGTATGGCATTAGCGAGGTATAATATCATTATTAACTTTAATTTTTTATTTTAAAATTGTCTAAACCCACTCTAATTATTTATTTTATTTGTACAGCCGCTGATGAAGAAGTGCTATTAAATGCCTTCGAAATATTCGGAGAAAACACTCTAAAGAGTTATTTCCTCTTTGCAAAGAGCCTAGCCCACACCTATTATCATTTATATTACTTGGCACGCCACATCCTTTTGAATAAATAAATATTTCTTCATTTCAGAAGGGAGAGCATCCATGTTCGTCATCAACATGATCAAAGAAAGAGCAGATACGCAAATGGAAAGTATTTTTAAATAACAAGTATAATTGTGAGCTGATACAAGTAAGCAAGCAAGCATGTCAATTAGTTTGATTCACCTCGAGCAAGGGCCCAGTCGATTGAACTCATCTCTCTGCAAAAGTGCCTCTCTATTGCGATAACATTAGAATAAAACATCACACACTCCAATTAAAAGGTATTTATTATTTGCATATTTCATTTTCATAAAGGGTTAACATTTTATTTTTATATTTTGACGTGACAACGTCTTACAAATCATGTGTCTATAGAGGCAGGTTAGAGGGGCATGCACGAAAAAGTTTATCGGCTTGAATAACTCTTCTGTCTTAAGAGGTATAATTATGGGGAGTATACGGTTAGAAAGAATGAGTTTTCAGCTAAAGATTTCACCATTTGTTTTTTTCCTATCATTTTATTTTACCGCGCTGCGTTAAATTCTAATTTGAAAGTTTAAACCCCTGTAGATTCCGAACGGCTAATCAGATCAGACTAACTGAGATGTCATTTGGTGCAGAAACAAATCCTCTAATAGAATAAATAAAAAAATCCCGAATAATTAACTCGAAAATTAGTTTTTTCTCGAAAATCCTCATTTTTTAGGCAAAAAATATCGAAAAATAGCCCTATTTATGTAACGCCTAGCTACTTGACCATAAAAGCTACATTAAATCTAAATATAGTTTTAGAAAGAGTGGTCCAATGCCCAGAGGTAATTTTTTCATTTTTTTGATATGAGGTCATTTTACCGCATGAGAGCACTCGGCGGGATTTCGTTTTTCGAAATTTTCAACCCCTGTAGATTCCGAATGGCTAACCCGATCAGACTAACTGAGATGTCATTTGGTGCAGAAACAAATCCTCTAATAGAATAAATAAAAAAATCCCGAATAATTAACTCGAAAATTGGTTTTTTTCTCGAAAAACCTCATTTTTTAGCATAATTCGCCCTTAATGGATAAAAGTTTGGCCACACTTGTCATATATTGCTACAATGAAAATGTTTAAACATGATTATTAATGGAACAAAGTACTAGTAAAAAAAAAAACAATACTTTCTCTCTTTATATTTCAATATAACTTAGGTAAGAGAAAATAAATTCTCCTAATAATAATATTTCAAACCACAAAAGCTTTAATAAACACATTCGTGAAAAAATTTTTTTTGAATTCAAGTAAAAGACGTTGTCACGTTAAAAAGCCACCGGCTGTGTAGAAGACACAGCCAACACCTAATTTTTAAGTTATAAAATTATCTATTAATTTCAATAATCAAACCAGAGGGTGGCAAGGGGTGTACATTTCCCATTCCAATTAAAATATTAATACTATTTTTCTTTAGAAATAATGGTAAAAAATCTTTTATCAATAATATTTTTTAGTAAACTCTGTCTTTCTTCAAATAATAAAATTTTTATCCTTTACAGGGGTGACTGTTCCTAGAGGTTGTCTTCTCCCTTCATCATCGACCCTGTCGTTTGAGCATCAACACCTAAGCGCACTTCGAGCCTCTGTCTCGACTTCTGCTTTTGGTAAGTTCTGAGCCTGATTTCAGTTTATTAGTTCATATCGCAAATATTAATTACATTTTTCCTGGGAAAGGTCATAGTCTCTCTTTTAATATCTCATGTTTAGAAAAAATTCCTCCCCCTCATTTCCTGATACAATATTTGATTTGTATGTGATTATCATTTGAAGCCCTAGAACGTTGCCTCTCTTTCTAATTTTATTTCTGATTTAAAAGCCCCCCCCCCCCCCCTTTTACAATACATTTAGGGCCGCAGTCAGACTTGACGGGCCCCCCAACCTTAAAGTTTTTTTTAGTATCTATTTAAAAGGCTATTGTGACCTTCATGCCAACAATTTTTGACATTATTTTTGAAACAGTTATAGATAGCTTATTTAGCATATTTATTTAAATAAAAAATTTTTAAAAATTTCCTAAACATAGGGTTACCCGGGCCCTTTCAGGAAAAAAATTTCAAGAAAATGATTTTTTTTTAATTGAAATTTTAAGATTTGAGCTTAAAGGGTCCCGGGGATAGCTGGTATGTTAGCTGGAATATTTAGAAAATCGGTGAAAAAATCGATCGTTTTTAATAATTTTTTTGCAATTTAAAGGACAAAATCCTCTCCCACATCTCTCTTTGGATCCAAATGTTCGTGTTTTTGAACTTTTCACCTCTCTATACTTCCAGAAGAAATATTAAGGCTAAAATATTCCTTTTGATCCTTCCGAATTTATTTCATGGACTTAAAATTAACGAAAAGGGGTGGAAATGAGTAAGGGGCGGCTGCCCCCCGAAAGCGGTACGCGGTTAGGG
>JAKCPI010010868.1:0-62225 GCA_023213315.1 Euborellia annulipes
TATGTTGGGTAGCAAAAGTCTTAGTGTGGGTTAAACAAAGAAAGAAAGAGAGAGAGGACGATAATTCACGACGAGTCCTCGGTTCGATGACGGGAAACAAGACGCAGGCAAAAAGCCACCGGGCACGGATCTCGAATACACGAACAGCCTTGGCAAATGCTCATCGACGACGAAGACGACGAACAGCCACAAAAAACACCGGCACCTACACGGACAAAAAATCTATATACGTTTGGTCAGAGAAAGAAAGGAAAAGCACTGCGGAATTTATTTACAAAATACCTGAACTTGGACCAACTTACCCCAATTGGGAGATGAAAGTCAAATATTTTTAAACAACCATTTTTTTTTGCTAATGGTATTTATTTATGCTTTAAGGAGTTTGTTGTTGTTAGGTGGGGTTCAGCGTTGGATGGGTTGATTCTAAACAAATGAAAGAATGAATATTCTAAGTATAAAAACCCACACATTAAAAATTGCTAGAATGACGCTAGAATTTGTGAAAAAATTTTATTTTTTTTTTAAGTCTTCAGCATCTTAGGCCTTGTCGGCTTTAAAGATACTCAATATTAAATACGATATATCGCCTGATCAGTATCATAGGAGCGAAAGTCCGAAAATTCAATTTTTGAGTTAAGCTTATCCATTCTTTGCTATTGATTCTGGCCTCCCGAGTAAAAATGATTAAAAATGATCGCAGCAGGTCTGCATAGTGAATCTTTAGGGACACACAGGGATATACACGCCCGCATCAGGGACGCACATTTTTCTTCTGGTTACTTTCGATCTACTATGTGTTCCTGGTGCGGGCGTGTATATCCCTGAGTGTCCCTGGTGTGGGGGTGTATATCCCTGTGTGTTTCTGGTGTGGGCCTGTATATCCCTATGTGTCCCTAAAGGTTCCCTATGCAGACCTGCTGCGGGCGTGTGGATCCCTCGATCAATTTTAATCATTTTTTCTCGGGCAATTCATTTGTAGCCCGCTAATTTAAATGTAGGGCCTATATGTTTATAAAACTTTCAAAAACCATTTCTCGAATTGTTGGATTTCGGACTTTCGCCACTATGAATATCAGCAGCATATGTGGAGGTTCAGGCATATTTAAAAATTTTCTTTCATTACAATTAAAAAAAAATAACATTTTTTTAAATTTTATTTTTGTTTTAATTAAAATTCCATATAACAGAAAGTGAAACTGCCTGTCATATACCGTAAAACAAAATTTAGATTTAGAAAATTTTTTTATCATTTTATAAAAATTAGGTGACTCGATCATCCTGCTTGCTCACGTACGAGTATAAATTTTACCTTCAAAGAAATATAATAATTAAATTAGTGAAAAAATAAATAAAATTTTTAAAAATCTTTGCGGAATCTTAGGAATATAGACGTTACTCAATAATTATAATTACGATATTTGTGGCACAATTATTTATACCATTTGGTATCCAAATTATTTAAATATTTTCATAACCTCGAGCAATCAGCGTGTGGAACGTCCCCCGTTAGCCATCGATATGTGTAGCCTACTGAAATATTTATATAAATTAATTTATTGCCTAAATGGCTAACTTCTCATTCACGGGGGTGAGGGGTAAATAAAAATTATTATATTTGATTATTTGTCCCTTCCAGCCAGAGACTATTAAATAGTTGGAATGCTTTATTTTTGATAAAGGTTAATTTGGAGGATGGATGGATTATTTATTCTAATTTACGAGACAATCTCCTCTAAGCCACCCAACGAGGTTACTTTATTTCTTTTCTTTAATCATCCAAATGTGTCTCTAAAGAATGCGGATATTCTCATTTCCCAGTGCCTTTTGATTATTATCTAAATTAATCCCCGTTTTTAGAGACTATTTTGATTAAATCCATTTTATTTGCAAAATAATTAAATTTTCCAAGATAAATTATTTTATTTGTTTAATAATTTTATCATGTTCTTACGCAACGTACTGTTGTTTGTCTTTAAATTCAACCTCTTTTTGTTTACATTGTGTTTCCGAAGTAATCGGACAAATCCCAGCCAACGGTTAATTAAAAATAATGGCGGATTCATTAAGACTCTAAGCTAATGAAATATGATCCTTAAAAAATATATTTTATATACATAAACGGGCAAACAGACACCGACCGGAATTATAAATTAAGTCCCGAATTGCAAACAATGAAGCTTAAAAGATAATGGCAATCCCCCCTCGTAAGCTTAAAGTTAGAAGTTTTAAGAATCTATTCGTTAATTGGGATTTGAGAAGGTACTGGGGATTTATTTTTATCGGAAAAATTCTTTCATTGAGAGCCAATCAGAAAAGATATCAAAATCTTTATTTATTCCATTACGATTCAGAGATTGAAGTGGACAGAAAGAATTATTTTTCCAATTTACTCGATTATCTCTCTCTTTCTCTCTCTTGGTTTATTTATTTAGATTGAATGTTATAGTAATTGATTTGATTCTTATTTTCGTGTTTCTTAAAGAGAAAGTACATAGGCTTATATACGAGTTCGATAAGAAAAGGAAAATTTGATGCTTTTTGTTCTAAAAATAAATTTTAATCGGTGGATATGAATTAATGAAAAATATGGTGTGTCTGATCGCAAACCCACAACTTTATTTTACTTTAGGAAATTAAAAGTTGTGTCTTTGTTTGTCACACCAGATTTTTTTTGTGTAGACATATATTTAGTTTCCGCCGATATATTAGAATTCAAGATATCAAATTTATAAACAAGGGAAAATATTTGTTTGTAGATGGCTGTGAGGAAACCATTATAAAAAATTTGGTGTGACTGGCGCACAGCACACAACTTTCTCTTATCTTCGGTAATCGAAAGTTGTGTTCTGTGCTTGTCACACCAAATTTTTCGTGTTAACATATATTTAGTTTCCGCCAATATATTAGAATTTAAGATGTAAAATTTATAAACATGGGAAAATATTTATATTTTGTTACCATTGCAACCATTTCGCCTATCTTCCCTATGAAGTACAAGAGTAAAGTGTGTTTCATACAATTTTGAGGGCAAAACGAGAATATACATTTGAAAGAGCATCTAAAAAATAATTGATTTTTGAATTTTAATCAAAATCGTTACAGCCGATTTTGAGAAAATCTAAAAAACTGAAAAAGTACATAAGTAAAGTTGTAGTACTTTTTGGCCGATTTTGTTCAAATGTTTAGTGCTACGTGTCAGAGGGGTAACGAACTTAAATATAAAATTTCATCCTCCTAGCTCTTTTCGTTCTTGAGATATTTTGTTCACAGACAGACCATTTTACGGGACTCACTTTTTTTAGGGGACCTCAATATATATATTTCCATCAAAATCTCGTCATCGAATTTTTGACATCAAACTATTAGGTACTTTTTCTCTCTCTCTCTCTCTCTCTCTCTCTCTATATATATATATATATATATATATATATATATATATTACATATATAGGTAAGAGAAAGTAATACTTATGTCTTTATCGCTCTTCACCTGGATTCTCAAAATTACTCATTTCTATCACTCATATTTTTTATTTTTTATCATCTCTTTTTACCCTCCCTCTATTAACATTGTGTATCATTTTTTTATATTATTAATATTTATATTTCTGTTTTTTTCCCTAAATGAAATAGGCTATACATCTTAAAAAAAAAAAAAAACTTTTTGTGTCAAAAAAAATAAGCAATTTATTACACCCCGAGCCTTTCAGGTTTATTAATTTTTGTTTATTATATACAAATATAAATTTTAGGGAAGGGTTTCCGACAGTAGTGCCAAATTATATACATATATAGTTTTTTTTATCATTATTACTTTTTTTTAAAAGGAATTTATAACAGAGAGAAAGAGAAAAGCCCGTAACCGGCTGGCGCCGCATGTTTTCATATGCAAATATTGTGCACAGAATTCGCTACCCACACGCTTATTGCGATTCGCAATGTTTTCCCACTTCTTAGCCTTTATTATTGTTTTTCTTTTTTTATTTCTTTGGATACGTGAGTGGTGACTGTTTGACGTGGGTCCCGGTCAGACAGAGGAAGTGACTGGTTCTCTACTTCTCGGATGAGTCAGCTTCTCCTTGTTGATGACCAAACTGGTCTGTCTGTCTGCAGGAGGTCTGCGTCTGTACGTCTGTCTATTCTTCAAAGCCGACTTTATTTGTCTCCTGTTTAAATACATTCTTAATCGATCCGAATCTAGTTTTTCAAGGTTGTGCAATTCTCCTCTAGATTAATTTATTAACATTTATAAGTATAAATTTAAAAGCTCCATAATTACTGGGTAGTTTTTTAACAAAATTAAATACCATTAATAAGTATTCTTATTCAGGCAGAGGTTTCCAAACTTTATGTTATCTCGTCTCCCTTAAAAATATTTAATTTTAAGACGCCCCCTTCCCCCACCACTTTATAAAATAATACAAACACAAAAAGATTTATTGATAAAAAAAATATAAATTTATATAAAAATCAGGAACCGACCGAATATTCGGTTTCGGTTACGGTTTCGGCCAGTTTCGGCCAAAAATCATGGTTTCGGCCGTAGTTTCGGTTTCGGCCAAAAAGTAGCCGAACCTTTCGGCCGGCCGAAACCAGAGTCTGAAAAAATGGGATGAGACTCGCATGCAAAAAAAAAAAAAAAAAAAAAAGGTCAAATAATTTGCACTTGAGGGAGAAAAAAATTTAGTCTCCCTAAAAAAAAAAGGTAAAATGATTATTAAGAGGGGAAAAAAAATTCAAAAAAAAAAAAGGTAAAATGAAAAAAAAAATTTATAGGAATTACAAGTTTCGGTTTCGGTTACGGTTTCGGCCGAAACTAAGGTTGAGGCCGAATATTCGGTTTCGGCTGAAAATCTTGTTTCGGTCGGACCCTAATAAAAATATAAGTTGAAGAGAAGTTGCTGTTGATGTTATGGAATGGAAAAGAGCAAATATAGGTGCAGCAAGTAAAGATAGCCTTTGGATGCCAAATTTTTTTATAAAAACATGCGAGTGTCTGTGTTTCGTGAGTGTCTATAAGATCATCATCATAAGATCTATAAGATCATCATCATCATAACATCATCATAAGATCTATAAGATCTTATAGACTCCCACGAAACACACTCGCTTGTTTTTATAAAAAAATATACATGTGCACAAATTCATGCCACAACAACAAAGACAACTTTGTGCCTAATTAGTTTATAAGCCTACAAGGACTGAGGATGGACAAATAAAATTTTGTCCGAAACGTCTCCCTTTCGGCATTTGGCATCCAAAGGCTCTCTTTATTTGCTGCACCCGTACTTGTTCTTTTCCATTCCATTATATAAAAATATTATTCTTATTTATTATTTTTTTATTTATAAAATTTTAGCAATCATTTGGAAAATTGCTCTCTCTGGCTAATATTCGCGCCTCCCTTTAGAATAGTCCGCGCCTCCCAGTTCGGAAAACACAGCTCTAAGGCAAAGTTTGAGAGAGAGTCTGATACCTATTTCATACCATTTCATAACCTTTTTTACTAAAGCAGTTCATCTAGCTTTTAGGCCCATTCTTCACGAGCGCTATTGGCGCGTTTTTACCGCCGCGTTTTAAATCCATGAAAATTTTGCCTATTCTACCCGAGCGTTTTTGGCGCTTTTCTAACGCGGGTAATAACTTAAATAATTGCCTCACAGCCACGATGGATCTCATTTATGCAGGTTGTGTTGTTATCCAAACAAACTGGTATAGTACAACGAATACACTGCTCTAGTAGATTATTTACTACGTCCCAACGCCGTTAAAACGCTACGTGTAGAATGGGCACGCCTTCTCTGGCGTTAGAAACGCTCGAAAGCCAGAGAACGCGTTCAAAACGTCCGTGTAGATGCTCTCATTTTTATTCTTTTTTTTTTTTTTTTTAGTAAATTGATTAATAACGGGAAGTTATTATTTATGCATTATTATATATTCCTGCAAACTTAGAGCAAAAATAACGTTTTCAATTTTTTTTTTCTCCGGTTTTACTTTCTTTAATTTTCTTGATTGCTCTGTCTCGTGACGGAACTATTCTACTTTTTTTATTATATTTTATGACGCTTTTTCAACTGTTGAGTGTTATTTGACATTGATGAGAGAAATAAATGAAAGGTAACCATATACAGTTTAGAATTCGAAATCAGGAAGGACACCGAACAAAACCCTTTTGAAATTAGATTATATTAAATCAAGATTGAAAATTAATTTAAAAAATATCCATCAAAATCTCGACATCGAATTTTTGACATGATCGCAATACTTTCTCTATATATTGGTAAGAGAAAGAAAAAATATATAAGCCGGCGTTTAATTGAAGATCTGTTTGTTTTTATTCGCTTTTTATTTAATCTCAAGATGTGATTGACTGACCATTGAATACAATGATTTTTATATTAATATATTTCACAAGTACTTGGGGTATAAACTAATAAATTTAGAAAACACTCCAAGGTCGAGTGTTTACCTACCAACTAACCAACACTGCATCCCGATGCACATTCATTGTTTGGACACACCTTGCTTAGGTCAATAACGGACCCCGAAAGCATTAGCAACCATTTATTTATTTATGACTTGAGAAAATGTTATATATGATTTGAAAGTAGCTCTGACAAGAATGTCAAAAGTTTTTTTTTTTCTTGAAAATCTTTTTACAAACTTTTTTCATCTCTCTTTTTTGAGCCTTTGAAAAAATTTACTTTTTTTAAGATATTCTATTTTCTCTATAAGTATTATTAGTTCTAGTTTCTATAAAAGGAAAGTTTGAATTTGTAAATTTAATCTAGAGTTAAACATTAATTTCAGAAATTAAAATTAAAATTTTTACCTCTTTTTATTCAGACAATGAATTAGAAGAAAAAAATATTTTTAAATACTTACTTTTCTCCAAATGGAAAATTATATAATAATCTCCTTGTGGTCACACACACACACACACACACACATATGCCATTCTCACACAGACGAATATAAGGACTCTGTTACGCAATAGTGTGTCAAGCGCCAGCTACCGAGTTTTTAGAAAATTAAGTTTTTGTTTTCATTGGATTATACATAATTTTTTTTGTCAATTGTGCAAGTAACATTAAATATAAATTTTTTTAGGACATATTTCATAAAAAAATATTATTAATTATAGCATTTGAACAATATTCCGTGCTTAACTCAATTTTTAATTTTTTGACACATTATTGCATAACAGGGTCCATGTATATGTATATATATATAGATATAGATATACTTTTCTACATGTTCTGAATCTTGTCACCACAGGTTGAGAACGGCTTCATACCTGGATATCCTTGGTGCAATCGCCAGTAAAGCTGAGTACGCTGCCCGGTCAACAGCTCTGTCTCCACGCTGGTTATTTTAATTCCACTTCTTTATTTGGTGAGCACCTCTTGAAATTTTTACAATTATAATTTGTTTGTAAATTATAAATATGCTTATTTATCATAACAAAAAAATTCCAAGATATTTTTTACTTTCTCTTACCTATATGTATAAATAAGCTGGATTTATTAATTAGAAAGGAGAAATTAAAATGCAGAGCCTTTTGTGCTTAAGCTCTTAAAGCGCCTTAAAGATAAAATACAATTTTTAATATAAAAGGCTTTCTGCATTTTAATTTCATCTTTCAAATTTAAAAAAAATCTGGTGTGACTGGTCGCACAACGTTCTCTTCGAAAGTTGTGTTTTGTGCTTGTCACACCAGATTTTTAAATGATGTATTTTTTCTTGACTTAACTCTGGTTTTAATAAATTCATAAATTTAATGTTTTCTAATGACTAATATCAATATTAAGAGCCATCGCTGTTCTAACTGATAATAGATCGTATTTGATTTTAAATGATCTCATTTAAAGCGAATGAAACAATTTCCATTTTATATCAGGACTAAAGATGGATTAATATTTATCTAGTTGTCGATTAAGTCAACATTCCCAAGCCACCAACTAACATCTCCATTATCAAACAATTTAACAAGCCGATAATTAGTTTTCCCATGCATTTTAATTGTGTTATTATGGCTTTTTCCTTGTGCAACATGCTGGCTGAATTCCCGGTTAATGATTTGTTGACATAACTCCAAGATCTTAGTAATTCCCATAGCTTTGTTATCGGGAGATTATAATAGCCCGTTGGAATAGAGCATTATTTATGACATGGCGACAAATCTTTTGTCCATGACAGTCCATATTAATGAGCTGCCTGACAGAACACAATAGCGAATAGAGCTGCTTGTTGCAGCCACTTGCGATGCACCATTAATGCACCATTAATTGCACCGGGCCACCGCCATTGTTTGTTTGCTTTGCATTCTATTCCATGCCAATCGGTCGATTGTTTGGTTAATTTTGATGAAACTTGATGCTATCGTTCGTTGTTGATATAACTGATATTATTGATGTATTTCCAATAGGACATATCCGTATCTCATTGAAAATTTTATCATTTTTTTTATCGATATTTTTCTGTAGAAAAAGAAGAATATTTTAATTATTGATTGCGATTTCAAAATTTTTGGAGCGGATTACCAGCCATCGAGAGAATTTTTAATTTATATCCGTTTGCAAAGAGTAGAAGTTTATTAATATTAATCAGAGGGGATTGTACTGTATTTATAGAGTAGACACTTGATATTTTGGCAGACCTTTCGAATTTTTTTTTAACTAATTAATTTAATTAAATTAATATCTCTTATCCTATACTATTAAAAGAGCAATGTATGTTTATATATTTGTTTGTAATCACATCACTTCTCGAAAACGGCTCTAACGATTTTTTTCAAATTTTCAATACATGTAGGGGCCTATATATAATATTTTTAGTACCAAAATGAAATTACACTAGGTTTCATCTTTGGGGAAATTTGAATACAAATACTACTGGTGTACTTTTTTAGTTTTTTTCATTTTTCTTGAAATCACCTTTACTGATTTCTTTTAAATTTTAAATATTTACTATTTGCTGTAACAAAAATGAAATTACGCTTGGTCTCGTCTTTGGGAAACTTGGAGTAGTATTTTTTAGTTTTTTCTACTTTTCTCGAAATTTTCTTTACCGATTTCTTTCAAATTTAAAAAGAAAATACTAGTTCCAGTATAAAAATAAACTAAATTTGAACGAATCTTTGGGGAACTTTGAGAACTAGTACTTCATTGATGTACTTTTTTCTAATTTTCTTGAAATCCGCCTGAACAATTTTTTTCAAATTTTAAATATACAGGCCTACTATTTCCGGTATAGAAAACAAATGGCGTTAATTATTTTTTGGGAAGTACCAGTACATTACTGATCTTTTATGATATGAAGATGATTATGATTTTTTTTTTTTTTTTTCAATTTTCTCGAAATTCGCTTTTTTTTATTAAAACATTCACACTTTCTCCCATTCACACTCACACACACATTCACACAGTATTTTCGGCAACTTAGGCCATATAAGACTTTACGATAATCGTTATATATGAGATAATATTTACTGGGGGTCCAGGCATATCTATTTTAGCCATTTGGTATCCTAATTGCTTAAATAAAATCATCGGACTACCTAGGGTCCGAACCCGCGACGTTCGGTATAGAAGGAAGACACGCTACCAACTACACCAAACCCGGGGGCTTGAAATTCGCTTGAACGATTTCTTTCAAATTTTAAATATTTACCATTTCTATAGAAAACAAACCACATTTAATCGCGTTTTTGGGAAACTTCGAGTACCAGTACTTTACTGATGTACTTTTTTAGTGTTTTTTTTTTTTTTTTTTTTCAATTTTATCAAAAAAATCACCGAACTTCAGCTCGGTTACCCGGAACTGATTCTAATTCACAAATAATACTTCTTCCATTAATGTATACTCCTTTTATTTTATCTCAGAAAATTCAAATCCTATTAAATATTTGGATTTACTATTTATGTTGTTTTTTTTTTTATTTTAAAGAATAAAATTTGTGATTATAAGTTAGTTTGTTTTTTTCATTCTCTCTTTAACAAGGAACAGAAATCGAAAAAGCTTGTCGTTTGAATTTATTAGTCTGGTTTAGTTTTTTTTCCCCTAAAGATGTTGAAATTTCTAATTCAAGCCACTAGGAAAATATACATAATTATTTAAAAGGACATTCTCCCTTGGGGACACTGTGTTCAAATAAAGTGTGATTGTTTAACGTCATAAAAATGAAAGGACTTGATGCTAAGGAATTTTTAAAACACATCTCATAAAAATATCAAACAAAATTTTTTAATAATTAAAAATAACTTCCAATGAACAATTATTTTTATTTAAAATTTTTTGTTGATTCGAGAGATTTGACACTCAACTCTCCAAATTCTATTCTTGTTAAATTATATATTTGGACCCCTATGGCCTGTGGCTAAGGGGGTAATAAATATTTCACCTTTCTGTATGCCATCAAAATTATAGAGTTCATTTCGCATCAACACTTATATATCGATGATGTGGAATTTGTAGAGAAAACAATTTACGAAATCAAGAAATATATAATGTCTAAATAGCCTCAGTTCAGTAACGTATATTCGATTTTTAAGAAAATGATTAATTTTCTTGAGGGCTATCTTCAAAGGATGGTTTTTCCTTTAAAAAAAAAAAAAATAAAAAAATTCGTATTCCATGCTTGGTTTGTCAAAGCTACAGTTCATAGTTGGGGTTGTCTACCTTCAGGCGTATTCGCAATATTTCTTTAATAAAAAATAATTTTTCATAAATATACCCAAGGATCATTAAAAAATAATCCCAATTTTATATTTTTGTTTTCTCTTACCCCCCTAGGTATATTTGTCCCCCTTTTACCTATATATTAATATGTTAACTATATAGAAATAATAATATTTAATGGCTGGAAATATTTGTAAATATGATATGGAAATGCAGGCAGCCAAAATGAAAAACACTCTCGATACTCTGTGAACATTCAGACGTTTCGGGTAAAATTTATTCACCCATCTTCAGTGAACACTAAAAATAGAATACATATATAGCGTATTGATTTTAAAAAAGATGACAATTTTAGTATTTTATAAGACTTACGTTCTAGTGAGAGAGAGTTAAGTCTGTACAATGATACATAGATGACATTATTTATTCTATGTATTCTATTTAGATGATATGATGATATATACAGGTATTAAAAATTTCTTATAATATTTAAAAACGTTGTTTTTATAGTTAAAGATACAATCAAATAATGAGGGAAGCCAAATAATTGGCTACCCGAAACGTCTGAACGTTCACAGAGTATCGAAAGTGTTTTTCATTTTGGCTGCCTGCATTTCCATATCCTATTTAACTATATAGAAAGACGTATAAGGCTGAACGCACACCATTCGAGCAAAAATGTTTTCAATCAAAATGTTTTGTCCACGAGCAAAACGTTTTGCTCAATTCAGTTCACTTGAATCTCAAGTACAGTGCACTTACTCCGATTCAAGTGAACTGAGTCGGAGCAAGTGCACAGTACTTGAGGACGGCTGCAGAATAAGCAGTAGGAACGTTGTACAGTATTTATATTTTTGATAAATAATTAATACAAAAATGTGGTCTATAATTAAAAATTCCTCTAATAATAATAATAATTCAAACCACAAAAGCTTTAATAAACACATTCGTGATACACTCATCATCTGCGCTTTCTCCGTCGTCTAAGGATATCTGATATTAGGGACTATCAGATATTAGGAGCCAACACGTTTTTACATTTGACAGAACCTAATCTCGAAACCATAACACCTAGCCTAAAAAATAAGTGTTAATAAAAATTAACGTTCTTCTTCAATGTAATTAACACTATAGCAGTTTGAACATAATACTTTGGTAGTAGTTGGAAAGTGCCACAAAAACCAAACAAATATTTTTCACAACTCGCCCTGACAACAGATAAGTCCACTCAACGTCTCTTTAGGATAGATGAA
Organism: Euborellia annulipes; assembly: GCA_023213315.1. Classification (NCBI taxonomy): domain Eukaryota; kingdom Metazoa; phylum Arthropoda; class Insecta; order Dermaptera; family Anisolabididae; genus Euborellia; species Euborellia annulipes. Next base: position 11,933 of record JAKCPI010010868.1, read on the forward strand.
CCTAGAGGTACTATCTTTTTTTGGAATGGGTGCATAAGGTCCGAAGACCTTTAATGACCAATAGTCACATGCAGCCAGGAAGAAAATAAAAACAAAAGGAGAAGCATAAATGGGGAACTCAACTGCGGGAACTGAGAAGATGCCTTTTTAGATTAGACTTGAAAGTCTGAAGATAGTAGGTTTTGGGTTATATCTACACTTCGCTTTTCACTTCGTTGCAGCATACGGGAGAGCCAGCCCTTGGTATCCGATATTGGGCGCCTATCCGATAATCGGCTACTTTCCCTTACTAGTGTGATAAAATTAAAACTGAGTTTCTTAGAAAATAATTTCTCTTTAAAAGCCTATCGATAAAAATATAGTTTTACATATAGGTATATTTGTCAGCCTTTCCTCTTATTTATTTATTTTTATTCGTTTTGGCACCTCATATCATATTTTGTTAGTAATTACTAACAAACATTAAACACACCAATTAAAGGATATCTGGGGAAATGAAGTTGAAAATATTAAATGAACCAACCAAGAGATTGTCAACCCTCTTTCACCTAATTATCCCGGATAATAAATGAGATTTCTTGTTTAAAAGTAAAATAAATTTCAGAAATAAAATTCCAAGCAACTCTCACTCACTCCCTTAATGATGATTGAGCTCGTATTAGGTTGTATATGTTGCTCTAACCCCTGAGCCAACATCGTTAATCCTAACTTGACAGTTGACAGCTAATAGTCGTCGCTTTTAAAGGCCAACTGACCAAAAGAGGGCTGGCGTCTAAGTCTACGACTACATTCATATCACCATAAACATGCATCTGCTTTTATTTCATTTCTATCTACCTAAATCAAACGACCAATTGAAAAGAGATTAATTATAGAAATAAAATTTCTGATACTACAGGGTAGACTTCAAATTGAACATCGAGTTAAAATTTATGACGATCAATTCGAGAATATTCTGAGTGAGTCAGTCTTTTTATTTATACAAGACATACCTTATACTGTTTATACAATTCATTCTTGGAAATAAACTAGATATATTCATTATTATTAACCGAGGCAAATATGAGGACAGCATTCCCAAAGTAGTTATAAAAAAAAAATTTTATGGTAAAGAAAATTAATTTTGATTTATTATTATTACTTATTTATTTATAAAGCTCTTTAAAATACAGCTTTCTATCATTTTTGCATTTCGCTTTTTTGGTCAGTCAAACTAATAAAATTTGCCTAATATCTTGTTTATTGCCTTATTACCTTAAAAAGTGTTTGAAGACACCTTTGAAAGTTCTTCTTAAATCATATTTAATAATTTTTTTTTTTTTTTTTTTTTTTGGAAAATTATAAAAAAGAAAATAGAAATGTGTTCAATTTATTTTAGTTTTGGATTCAAATAATCTATATATATAATTCGCTAATGTCCATTTGTCTTTCACGCTCTATTTGGGCAACTTCCCCTTGGAATTTAAAAACGAAACTTTATTTGCTTAAATATTTAAGTCTGCTTTTAGGGATTACAGGAAAATTATTTTTGTCCTGAAATTCCTATAACTTTTTGAGTTATTAATTGTTGAAGTTACGATTTTTCCCATAGGAATTCTATGAGGAATCATTTAACTGTTTGACCAGCTTCTTGTTGAAATTTTGAAATGAGGTTTTGCACTCTTACAAAAGATATATATTATGGAGAGTATAGGAAAAATAGTTACCAATCCAATTTTAAAAAAATAGAGACGGGATCTAAATGGCCTCCGATGCCGAAAAAGACCTTATATGAAATAATTTTTTTTTCTTTTTTTCTCTTTAATTGAGTATCAGAGAAATATATGCCTAGCTACGTATCTAGAAATATCTGTGTTTCAAATTCATGTAGGCCCATAATTCGTTAATGTCTATTTGTCTGTCTGCTCTCCTTGATATCTCCACAGCCTGTAAGAATTTTGAAACGAATTGTTAAAAAGGATCAAGATAGGAAAGGAAAGGATCCGCCAAAGGCGGGTCCGAGCCAGAGTCGGGCAGGGTGGTCAGAGGGCTTCCCTGGCTAGACGCGAAGTACTTTATCATAATTATCAAAGGGTTGACTAACCCATCCAAAGATCTTCAATGCTAAGAACTGTCTGTTTTTTTTGGTGGCAATATCAATTTATTCTATTATAAAATCCTAAGCCTTGAATGTCTTAATTTGACATATATTAAATATTTATTCATTTTTTTTAAATATTTATCTTTTTTTAATTAATTTAGTTTGAATGTTTAATTAATATTTTGTTTTTCCAAACATTGGATAAAAAAAATTTTTTATTCAAATAGTCCGTCCCATCATCATTTGTTGATATTTAGTCAATATTGAATTAGAAATCAAGTTAATCCGTTGTCGTTTCAATCAAAAAGTGTTTATGTTCTTTTTGACAGCATTCAGTCGTTGTAGGATTTATTTGTCATGTCGACTTTAGATGAGTTAAACTCGTTTGAAGTTTAAACAAGTCAACTTATCATTTAGATTTTAATTTTTTTTTACTTTGGCGGAGGGGCAGTAAAGAGCAAGTTGTTACAGAATATCTGAATTGAAAGAAGGGATTTTTCGTGTCCGCGTATATTTATATTTAGTTAAATATTTTTCTATCTTAATAAGATATTAGCATTCAATATATCTCGATTCGGACTTTACTAGTCATAGATATAAGACTGTATGTTTGTTTTTTGTTGGTGAGCCAAGCGCCCCATGGTTCCCGGGAATCGAATCCAGGATCTCCAGCCTTTCCGGGGATATGTGTGCTATTCATTGCACCAGGCCACCGGACCCTCGACCTACACCAACAAAAACTCACTTCCCCTTAACTGTTATATGCAAGTTGACTATACATTTCTCTAACAAAGATAGAAAACTTAAAGAAAAATTTCACACTTGTGCGCTGCTATTTAAACCAGAAGAGGGACAGATATTTGGGCCTGTTCCAACACCCTACCCTGTAAGCAGCAAAGCCCTTAGAGCAGTGGCGCTAAGTTAAGGTTAAATATTTTTCGAGACCTATATATTTGAATATTAGTATTCAATATATCTCGATTGGGGGTGCTTGGTCCACCAACCAAAAAACATAGTCACAGTCTTGTTAAATATTAATATTTACAATACGTGTATTTCCATCAAAATTTCGCCATCGAATTTTGGACATGGAATGTAATACTTTCTCTCCAAATATACAATAATATTAATGATATTCATTATAAAAGTCAAGTTTGGAACTAAGGTGCTATGGGAAACTAAATATATCTCGACACAAAAAAATCTGGTGCGACCAGTCACACCAGATTTTTCACTATAGATTTATTGATAAAACTCATATTTTGTTTTAGTGCATCTTTTGATTTAGACTGATTTTTTTGGAAACCACCGGATTGTGGTTCATTTTTGGTGACCTCGTGTTTTTGATTAGGCTTCTTCTATTCCCTTTCCCTTTTTAATTAGTTTTCGGGAGTATTATTGATTCCTAATCTAAAGACAATTAAAACATTTTGATAAATAAATTTGTTACTGTGGATTAGTCTGGATTTAAGAGAGAGTGAGATGGCTAAGTTAATGGCCCAGAACATTATTTGGTGAATCTATTTTTATATGGTGTGTAAACATTATTGCAATAACAATTAGAACGGTTTCTAATTGCTGCTATTTAAACTCTTTTCATAGGGTTTGTTTCGTTTTTTAATTTCTCTAATTATACACACAATAAACTTTTTTTGCCCATAATGATTAATAATTTATTTAAATTACTAGCCGCGGCGCCCGCTTTCAGCGAGCTTCGCGCCTAGCGAGAGGGCTTCGCCCCTCTGGACCCCCCCCTCCAGCAGGCTGCCTGGGATCCGAACCCGCGACCCTTGGTATACAAGGCCAGCACGCCCTCACCTTTTCTTAATTATGAAAAGAAATTTTGGCCCTCGGGGCTTGGTGTAGAGGTTAGCGTGCTAACCTCGTATACCAAACGTCGCGGGTTCAGACTCCAGGTAGTCCGATGATTTTATTTAACCCAATTCGATACCAAATGGCTTAAATAAGAATGCCTGGACTCCATATATGTATATTAATGTTTTTTCTGTAATCCCTAGAAGGTTCTCCTTATTCATAAAAAATTTGCTTTCGAAATTCCAACGGCAATATGCTATAATAGAGCGTGACAGACAGACAGACATACGGAAAGAGATTTAATTGATTTTTTATAAAAAATCTCTTTAATTAATTAAATAAATGTTGATCTTTTTTTTCATCATAATTTTTAAATTTAATTTATTGTTCGAAGCTAAGATTCCAAGCGAGGAATTAATCCTAGGGTTTAACGCTTAGTGAAAGCCTGAAACGAATATTTAGTTATTTTCAAGTGTTTTCAACTAAAATAGTTTGAATGAAAACACTTAGCAGCCCTTAACAGTGGCAGTGGGTCCCATCAAGGTAGCAAGCAAGGAATGAAGATGAGCAGATCAAAGAAAAGCCGCCAGTGACTTGACGCTTCTTTTGTTTTAAATAGGCACACACTCACACACACATGTTTATTTGACATCCACCAGACTTGCAGTCTTAAGTTCTAATGAGAGTTTCATCTCAACATTTGGAAACCTTCAACAGGGGAAAAAAACCATTCCGTACTTAAATCACTTTTCTAGGGACTTACTCAAATTTCAGTTTTTATTCAACTTAAAATTTAAACAAAAATATGTAGAAAAAGAGGAGAGGCGGGCTAGAAAATTTTTCATAGCGAAATTTCTGTTTTATTATATTAATAGAATAGAATACCGATTGAGCAAAAACGCTTTCGACAAAACGTTTTATTCAAAGCCAACGCAGACAGATTGAGCAAAAACGCTCTTAGACAAAACATTTTGTCCAAGAGCAAAACTTTTACTCAATGCCAACGGACACCGATCAAGAAAAATATTTTGCCATTGAGTAAAATGTTTTGTCATTAAGCAATACACTCCAAAATTTTATAAATGAAGAGGGGCGAGGGGCTCAAAATTTTTCAAATCTATACATAGGCCTATAACTGTTATATATAGGGTGTCCATAATTAAACTTGAAATTTGTTCAAAGCCAACGCGCACAGATTAAGCAAAAGCGCTCAATGACAAAACATTTTGCTCAATGATGTTGAATCATGCTCAATTGTGTTTTTTGATTTTGTTTAATCGGTGTGCGTTGACCCATTTTAAAAGCATTAAAAAAAAAAAACATTTTTAAGTACGATTCGTCAAAAATGTTTTGTCATTGAGCATTTTTGCTCATTTGGTGTGAGTCCAGACTAAGTATTTTTTTAGCGCATTATCATATGAGTTTGACATGCCTGTTTTAGATTATTTTGACCTATAAATTAATTAAAATAATTTAAATATGAATGGTAATAAAAGGAAAATAATTTGAATTTTTCCACGGTTCCTCAAGTCAAAACATTCCTCTCTCTGTCTAATATTTGAATATTTTCTTGATGCTCCTGTGAAGGATTCTTACAGTTTGTGAATTACAAAAGAATTTTATTTTTTAATTAGAGAAATTAGTCGTTTGCATTTTTGTCAACTAAAAAAGTTTGAGAACGAACTCATTAGATAATTAAACCTAAAGGACAAAATTACAAATTTTAAAGTTATGAATTAGCATGGATTAATATTTATTTATTAAGTTTCGCTCAAAGCGAACATGTCTTGCTTACCTGTTAGAAATTCCTATTTCAGAACCTTTCCCTAACATAATTATATTAAAAATAATTTGATTAAAGATATAACCAAGAGTCTAAAATAAATGTGAGATGTGTCAGTTCTAAAATCTACTTCTAATTCGCAGAACTAGGAGAAATTTTTTTTTTTTTTTCATTTATTCACCTCATTTAATTCTTAAATAATCTTGAAAGGAGATCAAAGAAATGATGAAATTTTAATTTATTAATCAATAAAACATACATATCAAACAAATACATTGAAAAATAGACTTTTTAAATATCTTCAAAATATTTATCCGCTTATATAAAATTAAAAATGATTTTTGAAGAAAGAAAATGTTCACAATCTTTTAATTTAATCTGTTGGTACTTGATAATTTTACAGCCCATTATTTGATACCTATCAGCTACACCAAATAAATTCTTATTAGTCAGTTTTTTAATAGTCTATTTGTCATTTTATATAATTCCTCATAGGCATTTCTTTATCTTCTTTCCTCTTTAATGATTACGGTTTGCTCTTAAGTGAAACTTTGCAAATATTTCTCGATATTCTGTTATAAATCTCAGGGGGCCGGTTGTTTTTGTAGTCTGTGGCCGGAAACCGGAAACCTGTGCTGCTCACCCCACTACCTTCTCACACCTCTTTTTCCCCTTTTCCTTGGCCATTTTCGGGATTGATAAGGGATTTTTTTTTTCTAAAAGACCGAGGACAGGAATTCCCCAAAGGGAGCAAGCGCAAGTCCCCGTTTTAGAAATGGGAATATTATTCTAAACATTTCCGGACGTTATATGAAAGTTTTCGGGAGAGTGTGGTGGAATGAGAAGGTTGCAGATTCAACACCCCGTCCCCCTCCATCCAACCCCGTAGCTTCTAAAAAGGGTCTCTTTCTCTCCTCTACCACAAGGTTTTCTCCAGAGGGTACACTTGTGTGCACTATAGCATTATAAGAACCCAACTGTGGATGGTTTAATTAAGAAATTCGTGGCGAGGGCCCTGCCGGCTTTGATAGCCCAACGCGTGTTTAGTATTTCATCATTTTAAAATTAATTTAAAAAAAAAGGCCTTTACTTCTTAAATTTATTAAATACTCGGCATACACATCTATATGAAAATGACATTTTAATAGCTTTAATATTTTAAGGGTTGGCAATTTTATGGAGGAATGCATATGATGATGACTGCTGCCTAGACGCGTTTGGTTAAATTTAAATTAATTCTCCGCGGAATGAACAAGTCGCGAATTTATAGAGGGAAAATGTTCTCGTTTTGAAGTTGAAAAGCAAAAGAGAGAGACGGAGCGGGAGGGATAAATTCTGATAAAATTAGATTTTCTACGTGTCTATAGAACTCGGTGCAATGATGTACAACATTTTTTCAAACGCTCTCCGTCCCTCTTCAACGATTTTGGCCGACGGCACAAGTGGATAGGATTTGTGACACCAAAGTGAGGGCTTGTCATGTCACAAAAGTGACACCACCCCTTTTTCTCTCGTAGTCCCCCGATATATCGTACTAGGCTTCAAATCTGTCCGGAATTTCGTTGTAAATACATACATATATATATATGTAAACCTTTAGGCTTTTCTGCGCGTGTGAGGGTTAAAAGTATGGAATGTTTTTTGCTGGAATGCTTGTGGCCATGGCAAAGGCAAAACTTCTGCCTCGCTTTTCCCTCTTGGCCCGATCAGCCAGCCAGCCCTCTGATGCCACCAATGCTTTGTTTACAACATTGGACGCACTTTTGCGGTTTTCTAAACTCTATCAAAAACATTTTCGTTACTTTTTTTTCTCTCCCGTTCTACTCCGTTTCTTTTTTTATATCTGTATAAAAAAAAAAAAAAAAAAAAAAAAAAAAAAAACGTTAAAAAAATCCTATTAAACTTTTTATACTTAATGACATTAGAAATAAACCTATCAAGAGTTTGTTTAGTATTTTTGTTGATATTATTATTTATCGTTTCCATATGTTTTTATTTCTCTCTACCTTTAAAACAAGTCAACGCGATGTAGGAAATGACTTTTTCTTCGAAAATATTATATGAATCACTTTTTCTTCAAAATGGAAATATATCCTGTTAACAAATATAAAGTGACACGCCATCAAATTAACCTGGCAAGAAAATAATTTAAATTTTTTAGTTAGGGCAATAAATTTGGAGATGTAATCAAATAAATTCTCAATTTTCCTTAAAAAAATTCATAAAATATTTAGTTTTTGAAATAGATAAAATTAATTAAGAAAAAAATTTATCTTTAATTATTTGGTGATAGGTCGATTGACAAAGATTATAAATATCGTGACCATTATATTATTTTATTTTTATATTTTTTAGCTTTTTATTTCAATAAAAGGGTTAACAATGAGAGTTGTCTAATTTAATTTTAATTCTTTTATTATTGACAGAGCATTGTTGGCGGCGCTGGCCGGCCAGTCAGTGCGGCGACCGTCGCCGCCCGAGGCAGCAACCTGCAGCCAAAGTAGTATAAGATATATACTCTTTGCCTGCAGCCAGTAGACAAGCAGGCAGCGCTACGGCAGGCACGCCAAGGCTTCTTCTCTCCCGCTCTTCGCTAAAACTCTCTCGAAATCATCACATCCAGGTAATTATCATTTAATTATTTATTCTGCTTCAATTCAAGTATAAAATCGAAGTTAACAGCTTCAGTTACCCTTTTATATCACAAATTGATGTCATCTTCTTGTGAAGGTCAAAGCAAGAAGTTTGAATTTTTAGGATAGAGCGAATTCAATAATTGAGCTTTTTTATTATTTTATTATTTTTATAATATCATTTATTTATATATTTAAAAAAACTATATGTATATAGGCTAAGACATACAGAAACTGTTTCTAATCTATAAATTTTTCTTTTTTGTTAATAAAAAATATTTTATTCAAATAAACATTTCCCGAAAAAATTATTTTGAAAAGAATAAAAAAATCTGGTGTGACTGGTCTCACAGCACACAACTTTCTCTTACCTTCGGTAATTGAAATTTTTGTTATGTGCTTGTCACACCAGATTTTTTGTGTCGAGATATATTTACTTTCCGACAGTACGATATATTTGAATTTAGGATTTTTGACATAAATCCAATACTTTCTCTCTATATATATTAACATATTTAGAGGTAAGAGAAAGTAAAATAAATGAAGATATAGGCCAATAGCTCCTATTTATATTATATAACTCATTCGTTTTCGTTTTGATCCATCCTCTTCACGAACTTTGTCGGCCTATTTAATATAAAAAAAAATATATATTTATATATAAATGAAGAAAATGCTGATTAAAGCTTTATTGTAATAGGAATTGTTTAAATTCTCTTATTTAAAAGGTAGGTGCGCTACCAACTACGCCAAGCCCGGGGCAGATTTTTAAATTAATTTTCTTGCTTTTTATTTTATTTTTTTTTTTAGTTCTGAGTCTACTTTCCTGAGAATAATTTTGAGTTGGTTTCTCTTCTGACAAAACTGACCGGACTCTCTTCTGCACTAAACAACTAACAACTGAGCTTCTCTTCTGGATTAATAGCTGAGCTTCTCTTCTAGTGTTTCTAGTGAGCTTCTCTTCTCAAGGAACTTGAAGTAAGGCCAGCGTTTATTTTAAAGGAGACTCAGATTTCATTCAATGGACCAAACCTATAGTTGAGCATATATACATACATTTTCTACAGTCAACTAAAGTTAAGTGATATTCTTTAGAACATTATTAAAGAGAGATGATAGTTTAAAGACATTCTAGTGTCCAGAATAATATCGATATGATTGATAAAGGGTTATATTATTATAAATTATACAATAATATGTTCTTTAATTTAGATAAGCTTCAAACTATGTTCTGTTACTAATAATTTTCAAAGAATCCAACTAACTTAAGTTGACTGATGATAATTTTTTCTCCAGTTGATCTGTAATGTCAAGATAATAAAAAAAAATTTAAATTCTTTTTACAACAATAGTAATTTACAATCAAAGATAAACTTACAAATTTTAAAATAACATTTTTTTAGTTTTGGATCAATGAGAATTCGCACTTATACACACACTCATACACAGAATTATGTAAATCATGTGGTTCCCAACTTATTTTCATTCACGAACCGACAATTATTGATTTTTTTATTTATAAAACGGTTAAACAAAAATATGAATGGCATTTTGAAAGACATACCTTTATTACTCTGAACGGCAATATCTTTAATTTTCTCATATTTACACTTGTCTGTCCATCGTGATGTTGTTATTTTATATTTAAATTACAAAAAAAAAAAAAATGAAATAAATAATAAAAATAAATTTCATTTTTATATAAAAAAGAACATCTCATGCTACAATTGCAATGCGCGGTGGTTGAGAACCTTGATTTGCAACTTGGTTATTTTCATTTTTTACTATATTCTTTTATTAAAGTTCATTTATTTTTAAATAGAATTTCATCATTTCCCTAAAACTATTAATATCTCTAAGTAAATTATGTGGATTTCTATTTTTTTCCGAATATTCTTATACCGTGTGATATTTTTTTATATATAAATAAAATAAAAATTGTAATAAATAAAGAAAAAAAAATCAATTTATATATAAAAAAAAAAAAAAAAATTATAGATATTTGAAAATTTTATAAAAATTGATTATAAAATTAAATTTTCAGTTCAAATGAAGTTTAAAGATGAAAATAACTCTCTCAATCCTCTACCTCCCTACCCTTCCTCTCAAACACTCACACACACATAGGTATTTTAGGCCCCAAACTCTCTTCCTCTTTAGGTTAGGTTCCCTTGCTACTGCCTTTCTGCGAGATCACCAAGTCGTCATGTTATAAGGTGTGTTCTGCCATTCTGGCAAACATTTAGCTAATAGGTATTGAAGAAAGGGTGGGTTTTTAGCTTCAGGGCTTCTCTTTCAGTGTATTCTTCGAGCGATTCGATGGAATGGAGGATGGAAATGAAACAAGGTATTTACATGCCCTCTCTATAGAGTAGGAATGGACATAAGGCCCATTTAGATTATATTTTGAATCATATATTCAAATTAAAGAAATTTCATCAAAAAAGTTAAACAAATTAATTAATTGAAGCAGCCATTTTTAAACTACACATAAACATAATAAAGCTTATAATATCAATATAAACACAAAAAAAAAACAATTTTGCTACAAAATTTATTAATTGGCTGCAAATATTTTTACCAATCTGAGTCTCCTCTTTATTTTCAATAAGCAGATCATGTTATCGATGATGAAGGGGACGGTTTCTATAAATTTAAATGTTTAATTTTCAAAATTTGTTTTTAGACTTGTTTCTTTTGAAAATGTTAAAATTTGTTTTTGTCAATTTTTAATTTCGAAGGGTTTTTTCAACCCCCTCAGATCCGCTTATTTTTATTATTTTTATTATTGCATGCGAAAAACGAGTAAAGCCAAGAAGTCTAAAAAAAAAAAATGGGAGTTTCAAATGCTTAAAAGATTACAAATTTAGAGATTCAGTACAAAAATTAATCTAATTTTATTTTATTTAAATTTAATAAAATTAATATTTTTTATTTTGTTTGAAAAATGTCTTCGAAAGTAGCTATCTTGAAAATGTAAAATGTTCATTTTTATAATTAATTAAGAATATGATTTATTATAACTCCATTGTCTCTTTACTCTTCTTTGGCAAGCAATAGTTATATAAGTAAAAATTGTAAAAAGCAAAATAAAAATTAAATTTATAGTTTTCATATTTTTTACATTTTAAATGGTTTATTTGAATATATATATTAATAATATACAATGACTTAAGTGACTGCTAATTAAAATTTTATAATTTTTCTTAGTATAAATTTTTTAATTTATTTAATAATTGTTTTATAATTTTTTTGAAGTATTTTAGGCACTTCTTCATCAGCAGTTCACATTCAAATGCCATATACAAGTTAACTTGCAATTCTTTATACAGAGTCCTTGGATCAAACTCCAAATGCTCTAAATTAATTTGTAAATTCCTTAATGGTTGAATATTAATTTATATGTGACATGAGTGTGAATCATTAAAAGAAGTCCCGACAAGTCCTTCTGAATTATTTGGAACTTTATTAGCTAAAACAAAACTCACAAAAATTATAAAATTTTAATAAGCATATACAATTTATTAGGAGCAAAATTTATTTGATATATTTTGAAATTTTTAAAATTTTTTATTTATTTACCTCACCACTTATTCCTTGGTTTAAGGTTGAGTCGAATTCATAAAAATATTTTAGAATTTCTATTTAAGAACAAATACAAAAGATTTTTCTCATCATATCAACGAAACCAAATTTTATTTTTTCTCTATTTATTGAAACTTTAAAATGTCAATAGATCTACTGTATTTTTTATTCTGCTTTATTTATTTCAATTGTTGTTAGAATTAAAGAACATTATTTTTTTGTAAATATTTTTTGTAAACTTGAGCTCTCTCTGATTTCCGTTCGCTAGAAAATCAGCATGCAATCAAAAATCACTGTTTACCCCGTTAGGCGTTAGGCAGTCTAGAGTTTGGAAGGAAGAGACGAGTTCTTGTTTTTTATTTTTTTTTATTTTTGATCTAACTCAAAAACCGAAACTTGTCATGTTTCATTGGATTCTTGATTCTGATCACATTGATTTCGAACAGCAAGTGAATATAAAGATTCTCTTGTGGAGAGTAATAACAACCTTTCGATAAATGATTACTAGATTTAGGCAGGTATTTCATCATCAGTACTCAGTTCAGTTCGGATCCTTGTGTTAAGATGATAAGTCCAATGAAAATACAACAAGTTTCTTCTATTCGGACAAAATTAATTAGGCCTTAGGCCTATGAAAGTTCTCTTCGGCCAAAATTAAATGCATGTCTTTCGATTTTTATTATATTAGGGAATGATAGAGGTGAGGGGGATCACTCTCCCCGGGCGCAATAATATTTAAATATAGGTCCCTTTAGCTTAGCTTCACTTAAACAACAATGATATTTGAATTTGGGAGAGTGGTCACACTTAATGAATATGCAATTTTTGCACTTCTAAAGCTTTTTTTAAATATCTCTATGATCTTTCTTTTCTTATTTTTATGCATTTTATGCGAAGAATAAAATGGAAGAATTGTGAGTGATGTACGAACTTTCATTCTTCGAAGACTATGAAGACTAAGAATACATATCAACAAAGGCATACTCAATGAAGACCAAAAAGACATCAACAAAGGCATACTCTATGAAGAAGACGCCTCCACGCCTCAACCTCTTCAAAAGAACCTTAAATGTGTGAATTTGTGTTGTGTATTTAAAATAATATTTTTTATGTAAAAACTATGTATAAACTATTAAAAAAAAATAAATGTTTTCCATTTTATTTTTCAGCCGAGGATGTCAACTTGTATTCATAATTAATTCATCAAAAGAGAATTAATTTTGAATATGAGTTTTTTATTTAACATTTTGAGATTTTTTTGTTTAGATAGTAATCGATAGCAGAAACCTGGATGGATTTCTTCAAATGAATTTTGACAACTTATTATGGTGCATCTTTATGAAAAAGTAATTATCTTTTTCTTATTTTTAATAGTATAGTCCTTGACCTTGAATTAATTAATGTGTGAAATTTTTTTACTATATCAGGGGCGAATATAGAAATTTTTTCGGGGGGGGGGAGCCCGAACTCAAAAATTTTCCTGCAGAAACGTTTTTTGACGAAACTAGCCTAAAATGTATGGTTATACAATTTTTATAATAACCTCATAATAGCAAAATAAATATGATGATTTGTATACTTTTAAAGAAATATGCAACAGCACTGAAGAGCCTCCATGGTTATAACAAAAGAGGGAGATCTTTGCTGCCATTTTTTTGGGGTGGTGGGGGTGGGAAAGGGTTGGGGGGGGGGGGGGGGGTCGGGGTGTGTTTAGTAAAAGTTCAGTTCGTCGTCTCGGTCTTTAGAAGTGGAGAAATGGTTTTTCCTCGGTCGGTCGAAATCTGGCGGGTAAGAAAGGGGAGATTTTTTTTTTTTTGGGCTATAATATTTATTTTTACCTAACTTGAACTAAAAAGTAAATAAAAATTTATTAGGCTACTTTACATTTTAAATACAAAAAGGAATATAATTAATATTAATAATTTACTTTATAGCCTATCATAAAATTTAAATAAAAATCAGTTTTATTTTATTAATTGAATTAATTTTTTTTTTTTAATTCTAGCTCCATGAAACATCCACATCTCTTCATCCTCATAATCAACTCCATTTTGATATATTTTTTCCTTAAGTCCTGAGCTTGAAACTATTTGGTGAGAATATATTTCTTTTTTAACCTGTATTTAAGGATAATTAAGCAGAATTTCGATCTTCTGGGGCTTGACCTTGTTAAGCACACAGTTCACTAAAGGCGCTAGTATAGGCCTCATATTGAAAAAAAAAAATTTAATAAATGTTGTAAAAGGAAACCAATGTATCTATATTAAATAGGAAACGAAGTGAAACAACTCTTTTTGGATGAACGAAGATGATTTTAATTTCATTTGAGTATTTTTTCGTTTTCATTTTCATTCTCTCCAGCAGTCTCAATAAAGATGATAATTCGACATCTCTGTGAGTGGAAAAATCCCAGGGGATTAAAAAATTTTTTGGCAGAGAGGTGGATACGCGATGCATACACGCAGACAGGAACTGATTAGATGCATCGGTGAGCGTGCTGAATGCTTTTTAGAATGGTACTGGGGTGGGGGGGGGAAGAGAGAAATTGGACAAAATTGGGGAGGAATTTCAGGAAAAGGGATAGATAGAACCTGGACTGGGAAGAGAGAAGGAAACGCTCACGAAAGAGAGATTAATCCCAGAATTGCCAACTGCACACTCGGAATTCACTCCCCAAATATGCTCTTATATACCTATAGAAATTCACCCACACACAAATACAAATGTCTCTCTTTCTCTGTGACTATAGAGAGAATCAGGAAGTTTCGATCTTGTGATTGGCTCTCACTCCAAATGTTATTGGAATGGGAAGGGTTGGGGGATTTTTTTATGAAAAGACCTTTTCTTAATATTATCGCTTTGTGAATTTTAGAAATTTATATAAAGCAAAAACTTCCATTTTTCCCATCATAATATTTTTTACTTTACAAAAGAAAAAGAAAATGAAATTTAAAAATCGTTGAATTTATAATAGATATTACATAAGTTTAATTTAATTTTCAATTAAGACCATGATATAATATCTGGAAAATTTTTTTGAAGTGGCAGTGAAATTTTTTTATTCGGCATCTTAGGCCATATAGACTTTTGATGATACACAGTATTTAGAAACGGTATATATTAGGGGGGGGGGAGGGGTCCAGGCACATTTATATAAACGCGCCCCTTGGTTTCCAGACTACCATTATTGATACTTGACAACAACTTTAGCCTTTCGGGGAGGGGGTGGGATAGGCCTACAATGTATGCCTGGAAACTTTTACTATTTTAAACAAATTCAATTCTGTCATTTACTTGTTTCAAATGTGTTCCGATTCATTTTTATTTTTATTTTTCCTTTTGTTGCTCCGGAGGCCATTAGGGCTTTTATTTTACATATTTTTTTTTATATAATTTGTACTTAAGACTACCGGGGGACGTTCCACGCGATAGTCTTCCGGCCCATTTCAAAATTCAAGAATCTTGGTGGTTGTTGCAAGATCCCCGGGCTTATTCTATTAAAATGTTTTAGTTCAACAAATTTAAAATTATGGATGAAATGGGTCGAAACTTGATAGGAAATTCACAGGAAGGAACTATGGGTGATCTCATATAACAGGTGTATGTATTTAGTCAATGCAAAGGCCAATTTAAATTATTCAATGAGGTGTCTCATTTTAATATAATCGCTCTTTGAAGTGCGCCGAATAATATATTAAGACAAGAGATAAAACATTTGAAGAGAGAATAGTAAATGAGAGAGAAAATTTATTTTAAAAAACATTGATAAAAATAGTTTAAAAAATATTTTTTGTTCGGCCATCCCTACCTTTAAAAAAAATTTACAATATTCGAACAAGATAGTAAAAATAACAAATAGAATAAAATAGAATTTTATTCAAGTCAGGACTAAGAAGCCTTAATAGCTCACTTTGTTATACAACAATTACATTATATTTATTTCTCTCCAACTCTCCCGCTTTCCGGGCTTGGCGTAGTTGGTAGCTCGCCTGCCTTGTATACCCAGGGTCGAGGGTTCGGATCCCAGGCAGTCCGATGATTTTATTTAAGCCATTTGGATAGCAAATGGCTTAAATAAGAATGCCTGGACCCCAATATACCGAATATATTTTCATAATAACGGTTACCAGCGCGAGAACCTAGTGTCTTCTCTCTCAGCCACGAGTCAAGGGCATGAAAATTTTTAAAATGTATATAAATTTCGATTTTTGCACGAGCCCCGTGGGGACTTTTTCCAGGGGGGGGGGCTAAAACTATTGTGTAATAAAATTATATTGGTAAAATTATTAGCTGACAGGGCCCCGAGATTTCGACTGCCTAAGGGCCTCCATCTTGCTTAATCCGGCACTGCCCTCCTGTTTTAAGACCTAATGGTTAGAGATTCGTTAAAATTTATTTAAATTATTTGTATATTAGCTATTAATTAAGAAATCTATTAGAAACAGCTATTAGTTAACCAACCCTTAAACGAGCTAGATTTGCTTCTAAGACAGACGGAACAACCAAAAACTTAATGCATTCTAACTTTATAAAGGAAAAAGAAATTCTGAATGAAATATACCAAATTACTTTTGAAATCTTGTTATAAGGAAATGAATTTTAAATAGAATTTTTAATTTTATAAAGAGAAGAGAAAAAAAAATCATCCTTATTTATTTTGTCATAAAAAAAAAAACAAATGTTACATTCACTCAACTATAATGAAATGCCGCGTGAGCATTTTATATTTCAAATCTTACCTTTTTTTTCGTTATAATTAGAGACCGGACAAAAAAGCATAAAAAATGGAAAAAAGTGCTTAAAAAAGCATAAAAATCTTGAATAATAAGATGTTAAATAAGCATAAAAGTTGAAAAAAAGCATCTCATAAGCAATTTTTACTCATACCAATGGCGTATACAAATTTTTTTTTAAAGAAAAATTGCAAAAAATTTTGTTTTTGCGGAACCAAATTTTTTCACCCTGATGAAAAATTTTTTTTTCCAGGGCTATATTTTTTCGCACTGCGGGGTTTTTGAAATTTTTTTTTTTTGGGGGGGGCCCCCCCCTCCTTATATACGGCCCTGGTGTATGCGTGTGCGAATCGGAAAAAGTGTGTTTTTTAATAAAAAAAAAAAAAAAATTATAAATATTCGTAAAATAAGTTCAAATAAGCATGAAAGGGAAAAAAAGCATGAAAACTCAAAAAAAGCAAAAAAAGCATAAAAAATGCAATCTCAATACACTTAGTTTTTCCTAATTCGTATAGAAATTAAATATCTAATGGTTGCTTATAAAATTCAGCAATAAGCATTTTGCTTAAAATCCGGTCTCTAGTTATAATATATTATTATTTCAACTCTTTTTATGTTATTAATATATTTCCTTTTTAATATCTTTTAACTCTATTTCTACCCTCTACTCGCTAGTAACAAATGTGAGACAGTTAAGAATTAGCAAAGATCTCGACGAGAGATAAATGACACTAAGTTTTCTTTTTTTTTTCCTTATTATTATTATTTAATGTAATGAAAGTGAATTTTTTTTTCTGTCTGGCTAATTATTTTTGGAGCCAAAGAGGAAAAAGAAAAGAGACGTTCAGTCAAGATTAGACCTCACGCCATTTTCTCTCGGTGCAGTTTCTTAATTTCCCGGAAAGCACTCCTCTACCCTTTCTACCGGCCCTTAAAGTATCTGCCATATTCATAATGCCTGGCAGCCCTCCTCTCTTCCATATTTACTCCCACACCCGCACGCAGTCTCCAGATAGAATGTCACGCAAAGATGACTTTTAATCTACCCAGGGAACGAACACAGACACTCATTTTAATACTTGCATCCTGCCTCTATATTTATGAATGAATGGATCTTATTAATACCCACCCACACACCTGCCTGCTATCTATGTTTACAGCAAAACTAGGTCTATATTAGGAGGAACAAGAAGCAAAATATTAAGAAGGAAATTTATTTCTGTTTAAGACCCCTTTCGCGCGTGTGGGCTTTTAACCTTAGGAAGAAAAAGATAAATCAAATCCTAAAATAATAAAATAACGTTAGAATATCTAGTTTTGATTTTAAAAAACAATATTTTATTTTCTGACAAATTGACTATCAATACAACTAGTTTAACATTCATTATGAATGTAACTTAATATTCATTCAGCTCCTATTTCTATAAATTCAAGGATCGTAGGTTTGATCCCCACCTACAAAAAGAATCGGTTAAGAAAATGTTTAATTCAGACCAGTCATGAGTCGTAAAATAGGAGTGGAATTTATTGTATTATTTATTTCTTCGATATTTTGTTGTTGTTTGTAAATTTTAAAGTGGAACATCTCTTGGAGCAATTCAAGGTGCACCGATCAGTTAGTTGTCTCCTTTCGGACCTGACGATAAAAATTTATTTTAAAAATATGAAAGCATTCTAAAATATGTAGTAGAAAAATAAAAGGCCAAGCAGCTAGGTTTTTTTCTTTATTAAAGAACCCACAGCGACGTTTTGGTCGACTATGCGACCATCTTCATGGCTAGAGTTCAGTCAATAGAAAAACCTCTTAAGTTCTGTCAAAGAGAAGAAGAAGTCTCTGTCAAAGAACATAAGAGGTTTTTCTATCCATGAAGATGGCCGCATAGTTGACCGAAACGTCGCTATGTGTTCTTTAATAAAGAAATAAACCTAGCTCTGCTAGCTGCTCTGCCTTTTATTTTTCTACTACGTATTGATTCAGCTATTCACCTCGCTAACATCTATACTATTATATAAAAGACAATCTCTGTCTGTCTGTCTGTCTGTCTGTCTGTCTGTCTGTCTGTCTGTCTGTCTGTCTGTCTGTCTGTCTGTCTGTTTGTAACGCATAGACTCCGAAACTACTGGACCGATTTTCATGGAGTTTTTTTTAATGGGTAGGGAATTTTCCGGGGGTGGTTTTAGGCTATCATTATATCGAATTAGGGGTAGGGAACCCCCCTTTTTGGGGGTTATCAATTACCCCATAGCAAAGCATTGGAAAACAGGATCTAACTCGCTTTATGAAAAATATATTTATCAAATCTTTAAAATGAAAAATAAAAACTCTTCCTCCCCCTAACAATTCGACATTTGAAAAGATTTTTCCGCTCTGCGCCCCCCCCCCCAAAATTTTATTTTTTTTATTTTTCATTCGATTTTAATAAAATTTAAAATGTTGCTTTCTTAGGGTGTAAATAATTGAAAAATGGTATTTTAGACCTCAGAAAGTCCAATCACCCCCCTGCCCCCCTAAAATTTATTTTTCATTCGATTTTAATAAAATTTAAAATGTGGCTTTCTTAGGGTGTAAATAATTGAAAAATGGTATTTTAGACATCAGAAAGTTCAATCACCCCCCTGACCCCCCCCTAAAATTTATTTTTCATTCGATTTTAATAAAATTTAAAATGACGCTTTCTTAGGGTGTAAATAATTGAAAAATGGTATTTTAGACATCAGAAAGTTCAATCACCCCCCTGACCCCCCTAAAATTTATTTTTCATTCGATTTTAATAAAATTTAAAATGACGCTTTCTTAGGGTGTAAATAATTGAAAAATGGTATTTTAGACATCAGAAAGTTCAATCACCCCCTGACCCCCCCCTAAAATTTATTTTTCATTCGATTTTAATAAAATTTAAAATGTTGCTTTCTTAGGGTGTAAATAATTGAAAAATGGTATTTTAGACCCCAGAAAGTTCAATCACCCCCCTGACCCCCCTAAAATTTATTTTTCATTCGATTTTAATAAAATTTAAAATGTTGATTTCTTAGGGTGTAAATAATTGAAAAATGGTATTTTAGACCCCAGAAAGTTCAATCACCCCCCTGACCCCCCCTAAAATTTATTTTTCATTCGATTTTAATAAAATTTAAAATGTTGCTTTCTTAGGGTGTAAATAATTGAAAAATGGTATTTTAGACATCAGAAAGTTCAATCACCCCCCTGCCCCCCCTGAAATTTATTTTTCATTCGTTTTTAATAAAATTTAAAATTACGCTTCCTTAGGGTGTAAATAATTGAAAAATATATTAATCAAATATTTAAAATAAAAAATAAAAACTCTTTTTCATAATAATTAAAATACATTTATCTGGACAACTCTTAGTCATATCCCGAGACGCCGCCCGCCAGGGCTAGCGGGGTAGGGTTGCCGAAGGCAACCCTACCGCAGCTAGTACAATCTAAAATACTAGATAAAAATCAAAAGAAGAACATGTGAATTTATATTCAGATTTTGAAGATAGGCATATTGACGAAACTTACCTTTATAATTAATAATAAATTTTTATTTAACATGGTTGTGAATATGTTTTTTGCTGGTGGGTCAAGCGCCAAGCGTGGTGCAGGTCGAGGGTCCGATGGCCTGGTGCAATGGACAACACACCTAAAGGCTGGAGATCCTGAGTTAGAAGGGGGCATGGGGCGCTTGGCCCACCAACAAAAAACACAACTATGTTAAATACAGTATATCCATGACTAGTTAAGTCCGAATATAGGTATATTGTAAAATCTTATTCAAATACAAAGATCTCGAAAAAAATTGAATAAATTTTTGTCTATCTTATTTGAAATATGTAGTTCGTTTTTGGTTTTGAGTAATAGTTGTTGATCTAATAAGTGATGAATTTTTTGATTAAATCTCCACCTTTACACACAACTCATTTTTTACTTTCTCTTAGCCTATATATGAAATATATAGGAGAGAAAGTATTGCGATCATGTCAAAAATTCGATGT
The DNA here is from genome assembly GCA_023213315.1 of Euborellia annulipes. Lineage (NCBI taxonomy): Eukaryota > Metazoa > Arthropoda > Insecta > Dermaptera > Anisolabididae > Euborellia > Euborellia annulipes. Next base: position 32,561 of record JAKCPI010010868.1, read on the forward strand.
CGAGATTTTGATGGATATACATGTTTTGAGGTCCCCTGAGTCCAAAAAAGTGGGTCCCGCAAATTGGTCTGTGTGTGTGTGTGTATGTATGTGTGTGTGTGTGTGTGTGCGTGTGTCTGTATGTGTGGACAGATTTTTAGCATGAAGGAATTGAGCTACCGGATTGAAATTTTATATTTAACTTAGGTACCTTCCCACACGCTCAAAATAAGCTTTTGAACAAAATCGGCCAAAAAGTACTAGTACTTTACTGATGTACTTTTTCAGTTTTTTTCGATTTTCTCAAAATTCCCTCCAAGGATTTTTTTTAAAATTCAAAAATCAATTATTTTTTAGATGCTCTTTAAAATGTATATTCTCATTTTGCCGTTGAAATCTTCTGGAAACCACTTTACTCTTGTTCTTTTAGCATGAAGGAATTGAGCTACCGGATTGAAATTTTATATTTAACTTAGGTACCTTCCCACACGCTCAAAATAAGCTTTTGAACAAAATCGGCCAAAAAGTACTAGTACTTTACTGATGTACTTTTTCAGTTTTTTTCGATTTTCTCAAAATTCCCTCCAAGGATTTTTTTTAAAATTCAAAAATCAATTATTTTTTAGATGCTCTTTAAAATGTATATTCTCATTTTGCCGTTGAAATCTTCTGGAGACCACTTTACTCTTGTTCTTCATAGGAAAGATAGAAATGGTTGCCATGGTAACGGAATTTAAATCTTTTTCTTTTTATTAGATTAAAAATCAATTATTATTTAAATTCCCATTTATTTGTGTCTTTAATTGCTTAGGAGAAAACATATATATATCTCTCTCTCTCACTTGCAAACATTATCGCCTGTCTCTCCGCCTTCTCTCATAGGCCTAATGTTAATTTCCTATAGGGATTTTTATGTTAATTTCGATTCAAAAGGGGGTCCCCTTTGAAACTTTTTAGGCATTTAAAATTTTTTTTTCCAATTCTTATGAAATTTTGTATTTATTTACGATTCTCTATTGTGTATAAAATGTCCAAATATGAGATTAAAATTTTTAAAAATAACCATAGTTTATTTCAAGCAGTCAACATTTAAAATCCAAGTTTGAAACTAAGGTGCTATCGGAAACTAAATATATCTCGACACAAAAAATCTGGTGTGACCAGCACAGTGCGCAACTTTCTCTTACCGAAGGGTAAGAGAAAGTTGTGTGCTGTGCGCCAGTCACACCAGATTTTTAGATTAAAAATCAATTATTATTTAAATTCCCATTTATTTGTGTCTTTAATTGTTTCAAAGAAAACATATATGTCTCTCTCTCACTTGCAAACATTATCGTCTCTCTCTACTCTTTTTAAATTCCCTTTCCACCTTATCTTCGCAAGGAACAATGTTAATTTCCTATAGGGATTTGTATGTTAATTTCGATTCAAAAGGGGGTCCCCTTTAGAACTTTTTAGGCATTTAAAATTTTTTTTTCCAATTCTTATGAAATTTTGTATTTATTTACGATTCTATATTGTGTATAAAATGTCCAAATATGAGATTAAAATTTTGAAAAATAACCATAGTTTATTTGAAGCAGTCAACATTTAAAATCCAAGTTTGAAACTAAGGTGCTATGGGAAACTAAATATATCTCGACACAAAAAATCTGGTGTGACCAGCACAGTGCGCAACTTTCTTTTACCGAAGGGTAAGAGAAAGTTGTGTGCTGTGCGCCAGTCACACCAGATTTTTTAATATGTTATTAATAACTACCTGCTTTATTCAAATAGGTAGAAAGAATGAAAAAGCAGCTAGTTTATATTTCAATTTATTGTCAAACCAGCGCCGAAGTTTGAATCCCATGTGCGACCGAAACGTCGGCCCTGGTTTGACAATATATCGAAATATAAACTAGCTGCTTTGCTCATTCTTTCTACCTATTTGAATACCAACATTCAGCTAATCACTTCAACTTAATCACTATCACATATATATAAAATAATTTTTTGAAGCATGTCTGACGAAGTATTATCGTGTACGGTAATTAATTATTATAAAAGTGAAATTTAACATGCACCCTATATGGAATTGCGAAGAATCGCACACATATCGAATTAAGTAGCCACTCCTGATAAAGATAAAAAAAAAAAACTTCTATTTTTATCAAATAACTTCCGTAGAAAATGTTAAAAATAAAATCAAAATTTTCTGAATTTTCTGACGAAGCGCTTTTAAAAATATTTTAACAAGAAAGATAAAAAAATTCAGTCGGTCATATTTAAAAATAAGTAAGTCAGGTGACTCAGACCAGTCCGGCAACGTCGCATAAAATAAAACTCGTTTCACGCTTTCACTTCCATTTTTTCCCAATCGGTGATATTTTTTCTCGCAAATCGCCCACCCATTCTGTTTAAACTGATTTGTATTACTCATTGTAATATTATAAATAAAATATAACTGAATATTATATTATACAGCAAGATCAACATAAACAGCTGTTAAATGCGATGTTGCCAGATCTGTGAAAAAATACTTGAGTCAAAAGTCATTTATTTATTATTTTTGGTAATTTAATTATTAACGTAATCCAATGATAGGTCACGACTAAATTATAATCATGAATTTAATTTTTTTTTACTTTCTCTTACCTATGTATATATGTAATATATATATAGAGAGAAAGTATTGGATTCATGTCAAAAATTCGATGTCGAGATTTTGATGGATCTTCACGTTTTGAGGTCCCCTGAATCCAAAAAACTGGTTTTCGCGACATGGTCCTCTCTCTCTCTCTCTCTCTCTGTGTGTGTGTGTGTGTGTGTGTGTGTGTGTGTGTGTGTGTGTGTGTGTGTGTGTGTGTGTGTGGGTGGGTGGGTGGGTGGGTGGGTGGGTGGGTGGGTGTTCAATTTTAAGCATGAAGGAATTGAGCTAGGAGGTTGAAATTTTATAATTAAGTTAAACACCCCCCGGGACCGGAAAAATAAGCTTTTAATCGAAATCGGCCAAAGATTACTAGTACTTTACTGATGTACTTTTTCAGTTTTTTTCGATTTTCTCAAAATTTGCTCCAACGATTTTTTTTTAAATTCAAAAATCAATTATTTTTTAGATGCTCTTTCAAATGTATATTCTCATTTTGCGATTGAAATCTTCTGAAGACCACTTTACTCTTGTATTTTATAGGGAAGATAGGAGAAATGATTGCCATGGTAACAAAATATAAATATTTTCCCATACTTATAAATTTTACATCTGAATTCATGTTCCATACTGTCGGGAACTAAATACATGTCGACACAAAAAATCTGGTGTGACAAGCACAGAACACAACTTTCGATTACCGAAGGTAAGAGAAAGTTGTGTGCTGTGCGCCAGTCACACCAGATTTTTTAATTGTGTATTTGGTGTTCGTTCTAGAGGAGTCCTGGGGTAATTAATCAAAAAGATCTTCATTCGGACTGCTTACCTTCCAACAACCACCAAAATTTATGAAATTCCGAATCTTCTTCTGTCCTCGCCCTTAGTCGGCGGAAATTGATGAAATTTTATTTATTTTAATTAGTTCTTAACAAGTCTTACTAATTTAATGAAAAAATGGGTATCTGAGGGAGAGCAATACTCAACATATTATTTGGAAACAACTACATATATCAGTAAAAATTAATAGAAAATAAGAGAAAGTAATAATTCCTGCTAATTTTTTTCACTGTTCAAAAAATCTTTCATAGTTAAATTTCTTTAAAAATATTGTTATTTTGGCGGTTTAGACTTTACCCCTATACAATTTGATAGATTTAGTATTTGAGTTTTGATTGATCATCTTATATTACATTTTACGTTCCTTTGTATATTCTCCGAATTATTTCAACTTGAATGATTTCATCTTAACGAAATATGAGTAAAAATAAAAAATGGAGTTGTATAAGGGGAAAAAAAAATGTTCTCTCTTATGAGAAAATATTTATTTTTTCAACGCAAAATCTTATCAAATTTTGACACATTTGAGGCTCATTATTTATATAAATATTATTTTAGATACTGTGTATGAAATTTTAAAAAATTGAGATCAAGGGTTTCACATTTTTCTTCTTTTTTTAATCTTTCCACAACTTTTATTTAAAGAGATTTTTGGCCTCATTTTAGTAGATAAGAGCTAAGCGTCGAATTGTTTATTAATAGAACACCTACTACTGTCATTACTACAAAAACAAACACACACCAAAACTTGATTATGTTTAATTAATCATAATTTCTTTATAAACGATTTATGAATATTTGTAAACTGACCACGTACGATACTTGACGCACTTCCGTTTTTCTTATGGTTCTCGTTTCATGTTTGAAATAGATCCTGGTGTTTGGTATGCAACCAAAAACAGCCCCCTCCCCCTCCCCCCTTCTTCTACACTCTTAATGAGTTATACTGAATCTAATGACTTGCCGAAAAGGATAATAAAAAAACTTTTAGATCGTAAAATGTTCAAGTATAGACTGAGACAGAGACGAACTCCGTGGCTGAGTATGCATAAACATTTCTATGAGCTGTCAGGATTTGTCACCGCAGCCCTAATTGGCAGCCCTCCGCCCTTCCTCTGCTAAATTCCCTCCCAGGACTTGCGGACTCACATTTTTCTTATTTCCTTCTTGTCACAGACTCTTCCCAGTTTATATAAGCACCAATTAAGGCCCAAAGGGCGAGGCGAGTCCTAATTTTGCTTACAAATAATGAACCAGGCAATCTATTTATAATTTTTTTTTTTTTTTTTTTTTTCAAAAGTCATTTGTCTTTCAAGTTTCTTTACTTTTAAAGATTATTTATTATACGAAAATCCTATTATTTAAATTAGTTGTTTTTCCAAATAATTATTTTTCCATTTAATATTTGTTTCATTAATGACTATTTTATTAAAATGACAATCATATGATTTAAGGAAATAAAAAATAAAAGAAAACTAATTAAATTGAATGTTTATAACTACGTATTTTATAAAGAAAAAGCTTAAGGGTTGACAATTTTTTTTTTTAATTAATTTTTATAATTATATATTATTACTACCTTTCCCCCTAGTGGGGAAGAATTTTGAAAGAATATATTATTTTCTCTAAAAATTATTTTAATTCCCTTTCTTAAATTTAATTCGAATTATATTCATCCTCAACCCAAAAGCCTTGTCAGATTTTGATATGTCATTTTTTATTCAATCACGTATCTTTGCTAGCGTGTAATTTCGTTATTTTCTTTAAATAATTTTCGATAAATCTTGACCTATTTTGTGGCCCTATTTTGATTGAATTAATCAGCTAGTCATTTAATATTCTTATTTAACAACACATCTCCCATTTGCATCATAAGTTCAGAAAAAAAGAATTTATAAATTATTAGGAAATATTTTGGAATTATCGGCGTTTGTTTGTCTTTTTCGTTTTTACTTTCTCGTACCTCTATATATATGTTAATATATAGAGAGAGAAAGTATTGGTTTCATGTCAAAAATTCGATGTCGAGATTTTGATGGATCTTCACGTTTTGAGGTCCCCTGAATCCAAAAAAGTGGTTTTCGCGACATGGTCTGTCTGTGTGTCTGTGTGTCTGTGTGTCTGTCTGTGTGTCTGTGTGTGTGTCTGTGAACAAAATATCTCAAGAACGAAAAGAGCTAGGAGGTTGAAATTTTATATTTAAGTTAGGCACCTCCATGGGACCTGACACGAAGCTTTTGAACAAAATCGACCAAAGAGTACTAGTACTTTACTGATTCACTTTTTCAGTTTTTTTCGATTTTCTCAAAATTTGCTCCAACGATTTTTTTTAAAATTCAAAACTCAATTATTTTTTAGATTCTCTATAAAATGTATATTCTCATTTTGTGATTGAAATCTTCTGAAGACCACTTTACTCTTGTTCTTCATAGAAAAGATAGGAGAAATGGTTGCCATGGTATCAAAATATAAATATTTTCCCATACTTATAAATTTTACATCTTGAATTCAATTGTACCCTACTGTCGGGAACTAAATATATGTCGACACAAAAATCTGGTGTGACAAGCACAGTACACAACTTTCGATTACCGAAGGTAAGAGAAAGTTGTGTGCTGTGCGCCAGTCACACCAGATTTTTTCATTTAGATCTATTGGCTTAAGATATATTATATTTGACGGATGTGTATAGCTGATAATATGTAGATGTAAAGATTTCTGGATTTCCATTGAGAAGCAGCTAATATTATTTCAATTATGTATTTATTGCCAGGGCCGACGTTTCGGTCACATATAGGACATCGTAGAGGATATCATCGATATAATATTAATATTAATTTGATCTGTCTATGTTTGTATAAATTAAGGGGCTGGCATCCAGTAGCGACATTTCAAATTTTTCTTGGACCTTTTTTTTCTTAAAATTGACTTACAAATAGATATCTCAAATTTGGCCAAATTTCCTAATTTTTTACAGTTTATGAACCCGTAGATATATTTTGAAATATTTTATTATGCCTGCCCTCCCCTCCCAAATGACGCCTCTGCTTGTATCTTGTGAATGGGGACCACGAATTACTCGATTGTCTCTTCTCTCGATAGCACCTTAGCTTTCTATCTCTCTCCTTTGCAGTGAGGGAATTGTGAAAGATAGAAGAATTTGTAGATAATATAATTTAAATAAGATGAACTCAGGAACCCTTTCAACAATATTCCAAAAGAGATTAGGACCAATAGGTTAATTAAAATTTGAAAAATTTTTATAAATCTTTTTTTGACCCCAATGTTTGGGTCCACTTTCTGTGTAGGACTTCTTGAGTGGTTGGAATTATAGAGAGCCATGTTGTAAAAAATGTAGACAATCTACTTGCAACAAAAAATACATCGACATCTCCTTTTTCACCTTCTTACTAAGACTAAGGTCCTACTGAAACTCCAACAATGGACGAAACATATGGGATTTTATTTATTTAAAAACTTTTCGACATTAATGAACTTATTGGTCCTAATCATCTTTTGAATAATATAAATAAATTTTATCATTTAGAATGGGATATTAATAAAAAGTAAAAATCGGACGGATAGATAGATTTAAAACCTCAGTCCTTAGTGGTAGTAACGTTTGGTCCTTTTGAAAATAAATTAGAGGCGTGGGTATTCGATTTGTTGCCTACGCATTAGGCGCCGCTAGTTTAGGAGGCTCGTTTCCATATATGGCCTAATATAAAAGTTTTTTTTTATTAGATTTATTTCTTTATATTAACAAACGACTTGTTTATTTTTTTCTAGGAGGGTTTTCTCTTTTTTTAGAGACTTCTAGTCAAAGTTTTAAAAAAATTGTTCACCATTGATATAAATGAATATAAAATACCTCCTTCATTCTCTTTCATTATTTATTATCTATTTATTACTCATAAATATTTTATATGGATGAATATCAGTTATTTTATTCAAAAAAAAAACCCTTAAAACTTTTGTTGTTATTGTTTTGCTTTCAAAATAAGAATAAAAAACTGCTTTCCCTCTCTCTCTATGACCATTTATTTTTCTGTAATTTCTCTTGTTTTTTAGACTTTATTTTTCGATTTTTCTTTAGATATATATCAATATTCTATTTTTGTATATCTATATATTTATTTTAATAATAGGCTTACTTTGTTCGCGGAGATCCTTTATCTTCCATTTCCTTTCTTTCCTGGATCTTCACCCTCTCCCTCTCTTTTCTGGCATTCTCCTCACTCACTGTTATGACTAATGTAACCAACTTTGTGTTTCTTGTTGACAAATTGCAACGAACAACTTTTGTTTGTGTATGAGCCTTAGACTATATTGTACGTGTTTCGGTGGAAAAAGAACCATGAGGCAAAAATATATATCCCCCTAGAGTGAAACAACTACAGCCCTTGAAACCGCGTCACTTTCGTGTGATCTCGAAGTGGTTTTAACTAAAGTAGCTTCATTTTCGTAAGATGGCTTTCGTTAAACATCGTCTAAATGTTTTTATCTTTTTTTTTTCTCGTTGACTGCTATTCATAAATCTTTCTCAAACTATCTTCTTATTATAAATCTATTATACTATATATAAAGAACCCGCTGAGTGGCTACCCGTTTTTTGGGTTATTTCTTAATATCATTTCTAATTACAAATACAATTTATTATATTCGAGTATAATTCATTACAATTTTTAATTACAGCAATACACTGTAAAAAAAAATATGAATTTTCAATCATTTACTTTCGTTCTTGAATTTTATTGTAATATACCCAGTTTGTGAAATAAAATTAATATTCACGTTTATGAAATATTGTAGTATCACTTTGAAAAAAATAATGAATTTTCTATCGTTTTTCATATACTGTCACACTTGAATTTTAATATACCCAGTTTGTGAAATCAAGTTCATATACTGGTATATTAAGTAAAAAAAAAATATGAATCAAATTTAAGTTGCTTAAAAAGTATGATATTCTTAGTGACGTAACTTTTCTAGATGACTCAGGCATCATACGTATGTAGGGAAGAAATCAAGTGCTCGAGTTCGAACCTCTCAGGAGGCGGTTTTTTGAACTAGTGTATGAAATTTTTCTTAAACCGGCTTATGAAACTTTTAATAAATTGGTTTATATGAACTTTTTTCATATACCAGTGAAATTTTTAACAGTCTAGCTCAACTCTTTATTTTTTAAACGATGTTTAATTTCAGACTCTACATATATAGTAGGCCTATGTATTTAAAATATCCAAATCTTTTAAATTAAACCGCTTTTAAAGAAGAGTTTATTTGAACGTCGAGCGTGATTAAGTTTGTTTTCATCTTTATTTTGAACTTGTGCCAATAAACAATGGTAAAGGAAGACATTGAATGGAATCAGGAAATGAATTGGATTCACTCCTTTAGTGAATGAATGAATCGTATTCTTCGATTTAATCGCCTAGTCAGGCAACCAGGCGCCAGCGTGCAATGATTCAAAAAGAAAATAAAAAAAAAAAAAAAGAAAAAAGCTTCCGAGTTGTCCCTGGGGGGATATATAATAGTCCATTATGTTTGCTGATCGGAGATGGAGGAGGTGTTGGAGATGTCCGGTTGTGATATAAGACTTGACAGCAGCACTCGAGGCTCTAGCCCGTTCAGATAAAGTGTTGGCCACATCTGTCTGGAGGGATCACTTGGCTCACTTCACCCGTTGATGGCTGCCTGCTGGCTGTCGGCTTACATGAAATGTTACATTTGGCATCGTCGCCACTTGAATCTGTCCCGTGATTCAATCTTTGAATACTTCCGAATTGATTGAAATTTGATTTTTCTTATTTTATGGGGGCGGGATCTGCAACAACTTTACCTCCTTTAATTTTTAAAAATTTCTTTTAAGATCTTTTTCTGCACTTTAGGCCTAAATGGTGCATTTTTATTTATTTTAAATAATTTGTAGCCAATACAATTGAAATGAATTTGGGTTGGGTAGTGAACCCCAGACAAGAGAAGCCAGGGGCGTATATAGAAATTTTTTCGGGAGGGGGGGCCTGATCTCAAAATTTTTTCCCGTCCGAAAAAATATTTTACCTTTTTTTTAGAGACGCAAAATTTTTGCCGCCCGAGGAACCAAAATTTTTTAAATTTTTGCCGCCCGCGGATCCAAAATTTAACATTTCCTTTTTGTAGGGCCTACATTTTCGCGCTACGGGGCCGCGCAAACATTTGGGGGGGGGGGGCGAGACCCATTATTGCCTCTATATTCCTATATATTAAGATCGATATATGATTATTATATACTATATTAGTATATGCATTTAGGAAATTTCGGGGGGGGGCCCTCGCCCCCCCCCCCTTATATACGCCCCTGAGAGAAGCTATCAATATTTCTATAATTTAGAAATAAATAAAAAGTAGATGGAAATAAAAGACGTAGCAGCCAAGGAAATTAAATAAAAAACTTGTATTTAATTAATTAATCATCGACGTTTCGGTCGTAATACCAAACAACCTGTATTTTAACAATTAATTGTCCTGATGAAGGTTGGCAACCGTACTGACGATTAATAATTAAATAAGAGTTTTTTATTTAATTTCCTTGGCTGCTACGCCTCCTATATCCATAATTAATCATGCTTAGACCATTTTAAACCGAAAGATCTCAGCGTAGTCCTTGTTAAACAATTTTTTAATGTGATTCAGTAATTTATGAGATTTTTACTGTTTAAATAAAAGCAAACAAATCACAACTTTTTATATATCTGAAGTATAAAATACATTTACTTTTACCTTATAGACAGATATACGTAGTTAAAGCGAGAGATCCTTTGCCTCTACTCTAAAAAATATTTGTTACATTTAAAGGATTTTTAAAACTTTTTATTCAAATTCTTGCTGGAGACTAATTAATTATCAAAAGTAATACTTTTCGTTTTTAAAAAATTTTATATTACCTGGCAGAATTATTCTCAATGTTAAAGAATATTATTTCACAATGAGGAGAGTAAGGCAGCCTAAAGCGATTAAAGAAAAATATTTCTCTTCTTTCGCTTTATTTTATTGTCGACGTTTCGGCCGATCAAGTGTTTTGTTTGCCTCGAGCTTAGAGGGGCTCTTGGCATACTGTCATGCTATCTGACGAATGTTCGCACCAACAGTAGCTCCTCTAAGCTCGAGACAAACATAACACTTGTCCTGATGAAGGCCGGAAACGTCGACAATTGTATTAAATAAAGCGGAAAATATTTTTCTTTAATTGCTTTCGGCTGCCTTACTCTCCTAATTGCTAATTATACAGTCAGCCACTACCCTTGAAAATTATTCATTACCCAATATTATTTCAATTTCTTTAAATATTTTTAGAAAATAAAATAAACCTCGTTTATTTCATCTTAACATTAAAGTCAATTAATTTTATGCGCGCGACTCTTGCATAAAATCACAAGGCCTCTTTCGTAATAATAATTTAATGAAAGAACATTATTATTGTCATGAAAAACAATCAACTTTTGATTAAAATTAAAACATGCAAACCTTGATGAAATCAATATCGATGTTTCATTTGCTCTTTAGGTAGAAAAAGAAATTCTTTGCTAGGGTTGAAAAAGTATCTTGATTGATATTAATTCTTTTTTTTTTTTAAGTGCTTAAATGATGTTATTTGATCTTTTAACTCGAGCTTTCAAAAGCCATTTTTATTAATAGTTCTATTTTTATTGAGTTTGCTCGTTTTAAATTGAGAGAGACACTTTTGAATATTTTCTAATTTAATTTTAATGAATAAATTAAAGAAATTTTGTCATTTATATATTGAGCCACTTTTTTAATAAAAGAAAAACTGATAGAAATTAGGAAAATAGTAATTTTCCTATTTACTCTAAAGACTATTTGTCTGAATAAGGAGTTTATTAAGGGATTAAAATGTTTGAATTTTCGAGATGAAAGAATCATTAATCTTAAGGTTGTTCGGACATTAAAGCACTTTATCTGATTAAAAGCTAATTTTTAAATATGTTATTAATCACTATCAAATACGTATAAAATAAAATTTTAAAGCAGATCTGACCCAGGGTTATCGTGTAATTAATTTTTAAAAAATTGAAATTTAACATGTAGCCTATGGGGAATAACGACGAAACGCACACATATCGAATTATATAGGCATCTCGGCCTCATTTACAAAAACAAAAAAAACTTACATTTTATTAATTCACTTCCGAGGAATACGTTAAAAATAAAATCAAAAGTTTTGTGCCGTCCGCTTTTAAAGATATTTTAACAAGAAAGTCAAAAAATTCTCCAAAATGACAGTCGCCAATATTTAAAAATAAGGAAGGTTTGAGAGTAAGACCAGCCTGGCAACGTCGCATAACATAAATGTCTTTTCTCGATGTCAGTTACATTTTTTTTTTCAATTTTACTATATTTTTTCTCGCAAATCGTCCATTGTGTTTAAACTGATTTGCATTAAACATTGTAATATATTAAATAAAATAAAATTTAAATAAGATTTAAAAATAGATAGTTGATGAATGCAATGTTGCCAGTTCTATATTACGTGAAATACTGCTCAAATCAAAAGTCATTCATTTATTATTTTTGGTAATTAAATTATTAACTTAATACAATTATAAACTATGATAGGTCACGACTAAATTATAATAAGGAATTTTGGCATTCAAATTTTTAATTTTATTTAAAAAAAAATTTAGATTCTATTATGACTTACGATGTACTATCCGAACAACCTTAATTGATAAAATTTTTTCTCAAACTAAAAATCAATCACCTTTCTTTAAATTTAAATTTGTATTCTAAATATCAACAACTTTTTACCACAAATCCCCTAGGGGTCGTCCACATATTACGTAACGCGTTAGTGAAGGGAAAGGGTCTAAGTCAAAACGTTAGTAATTGTTACATAGGAGACCCGGGGGTTTCTCTAAGTGTGACAAAACAATTCAAAGTTCGATTTATAAATTTAAAAAAAAAAGTCGAATGATTAAAAAAAAACAATACTTTCTCTCTATAGATTTCATATTTAGGGTAAGAGAAAGTAAAAAAGGTAAATTAATATGAATTTTGTGTAAGAAAATTGCTCCCAAAATGGTTTACTTTACTCTTGTACTTCATTAGAAAGATAGGAAAAATGCCATGGTATCAAAATATAAATATTTTCTATACTTCTAAATGTTACATCTTGAAATTGGAATCTACCGTACTGTCGGAAACTAAATATATGTCGACACAAAAAATCTGATGTGACTGGTTGCACAGCACACAACTTTCTCTTACCTTCGGTAATCGAAAGTTGTGTTCTGTGCAACCAGTCACATCAGATTTTTTAAAAAAGGAGACTTAAATATTATTGTTACAACATAATTTTCTTTCTGTAACTCACATTGTTATTATGCATTTCAACCGCTGATGAAGGATTGCTGTTATTTCATCCGAAATATACGGATTATAAAACTCACCGAAATTGATTTTTTTTAGATTTATACAAAAAAAAAAAAAAAAAAAAAAAACTATTAATAGAAAATTTTGATTTCATTGTGCATCTGGGACTAATAAAATTTTAATTTTAGTTGTTTATGCGTACGATAGATAAATTTAATAAAGTACGTTCCAAAATTAAAGTTCTCTCTTTCTCTCACTTCATGTATGGAACGGAGAAGGCTGCTAGACATTTAAATAAATGAGGTCTCTCTTGAGCAAACTTAAAAACACTCTTCTCTCTCTGACACCCGTCAAGGGGAGGGACGGTTTTAGAGTATGCCTACACGGCTTACCAAAGTATGTGGGAGAATTTTGTACAGAAGTAGGCACTTGTCATTCTTGAAACATCACGAATTAAAAAAGGTTGGGGGCACTTGAATTCTTTGGTATAAATATAGAAGGCTTTCGAAAAAATACCCTCGATGGGTCATCCAAGTGGTCCTTGAGTCAGTCTGGGACGTTTTGTTTACCTTGTAACAATCTTGGGACTAGCCACTTTGGAATACATCATACTGTGAATTAATTATTTTCATTCTCTCCTTTATCTTTTCCCATAAAAATAATTGAATAATTTCTCCCGAAGAATATTTACTTTCAAAACACTTTTTTATGATACTTCTTTTTTAACACCTTTAAAAGACAGTGTTACTAAACTTTGAGATAAGAGGTTTTTGGAAATCTTTTCTGTGAACAAGTATTTAGAAATCGCTTAAAGTAAAAAAAAAAAAAGATAAAAAAAAACTTTGAAAATAAGATTTGTCAACTTTTTTTAATTTTTCAATAGAGATCATAAAAAAGCGTTATTTTTAAGGTATTAAACACATAAGAAGAAAGTAATTTTTCTAGCATAAAAAGTTTTATTATCAAGTAAATAAAATCAATCCTTGTGATTTTATCATCATAAAGGCCTACCAAATCATTGGAGAGTAGGGGAGAGCGGGGTACTTTGTCTCAATTCCTTACTTTTCCGTTCTTTTTATACGTTCGGACAGACAGATAGACAGACGGACATTGGAATCCCTGCATAAGCTCTCTCCATTAGTACTACGTACACTGAGAGCTAAAATGCGAGTGTTAAAAAAAATCATTGGAGAGTACTAGTACTATTTAGCTAATTTTGATTAAAAGCTTATTTTCACGCCTCAGGGGGGTGTCTAACTTAAATATAAAATTTCAACCTCCTAGCACAATTCTTTAATGGTTTAAATTGAACAGAGAGACCATTTTGCGAAAACCACTTTTTATGATTGAGGGGACCTCAAAACATGTATATCCATCAAAATCTGGACATCGAATTTTTGACATGATTCCAATACTTTCTCTCTATATATATTAACATATCTAGAGGTAAGAGAAAGTAATATGCTGAAAATTTAACGTCTTTTTTTTATATTTTTAAAATTTAATTTAACGTCTTTTTCGACATCAGACACTATTTTGTTACCGACTCTATCAAGGGCGGATCCAGAGGTGTTTCTCGGGGGGGGGGGAGGGGTAATCTGGTGTGACTCGTCGCACAGCGCACTATTTACAACGCTTTTATTTTTTCTTAATTTCGTTAATTTAAAGGCGCATTCTGTACTTGTTTGCCAGAATATAAATACAAATCAAATTTTTAAGTATTAATTTTTAAAATTTTACATTAAAAATAATTTTTTTTTTCAAATCTCGGGGGGGGTAATTACCCCCTTTACCCTCCTTGTTATCGCCCTTGGACTCTATTTATTTCTAATAATTGAAAGCCAATTCAAGTAATTTATCTTATAAACAGTTTTGTCCGTCACTTAATTATTGGTTGGCATGTTTTCAACATTCAGCTTTTCATTTTGTTATAAAAAAAAAAATTCGTCTTTATCATTTTCACATTTTTCATTTATTTGTCTACTTACTAGGGGCAAAATAAAGCCATTAAATAAAACTTTTATGTTATTTTGCACTCACCATCATTAATACTAATTAAATCATTTTTCATTTAGTTTGGTTAATTATTTTCTAAATAATAAATCTGGAATATTTTAAAAGTATAACTATCAAAGCTTGAATTATATTTACACGGCGTTTATCTCGAAATGTATTTTCAACTAAAAAGCCGTCTCCCTCTAGTGGTTTAATCATAAACTTTATGAAATTCCTAGTCAAAATTTGAGTTATTGCTCAAACGGATGTTTCATTATATTACCGTGGGCGAAGTCATCATTTCCTCCTCCCCCTCTCCTTACATATACTCATGCATCTAAAAAAAAAAAAAACAACTAATAAAACTCGGAGGAACAAAAGGACAGATGAGTTCAAACTAGAAGGGCAATCATTCTATTTAGTATACATGTTGTTTTGTCGTACCGACTCGGCAATTGCTGGTCATCAACTGTCGTTTCTCGTCGGCTCTCTTGTGTGTCACTCTTCATCGGTCCGCTGCTACCCAATTTTAGATTATCTCGATTTGCTCTTTTTCCTGCCGACTTTCTTCTTCATCTTAGCAAATGTTCCCTATTTTCGGGGCTCAGGTGTTCCTCGTGGATGGGATAGCTCCTTCATTCGTCTGCCGTTTTCAACTCCTCTCCCATGTTTTACTAAAAATAAAATAATCCTTAGATTTATATGGTTTTCGTATTCAATTTAAAATAGAGGCGATAATTTAGGGCTTTTAAAATTGAGTTAATCGTTAACGCTGAAATGAATTTATTAAATAAGATATCAAATGTGGTTAGAAATAAATAAATCAAAATATAGAGGAAAAGATAATTATTTTGGCTTTGTGCTTTAATCTCATTTATCATTCATAAATGATTATTCATTAAGAAAAATTAAATAAAGCTGATTCCCAGTAGGAAATTCAAAATACTAATAATAATTATAAAATTAAATTTCACAAAAGAAGAAAGTAAAATACAATATAAAAAACAAAAAAAAACCTCAATGACTAGAAAGAAATAAAAAATATTGACGTTCTAATTAGCAAAGTACCTAACTCCATTTTTGTTTATTTTTCAGGAGAGCTAAAAAACATTTCATTGTCATTGTTAGAGCCACTGTTAAACACTTTTCGAACTAAAAAATTTGAATTACGCTCTTACCCAGTTCAGGGCATAAGAAGAATGATATTTTTCAAAAAATCAGAACAAAGGGCTTGAATGGTTACAAATGTTTTAAAAATATTATTTGTGTAAGGATTAGAAATTACGCTGATGTGATAGTCACATTCTTCTACTAATCTTGTTACTTATTTTCGTTTAGTGTTAAATCCTGGACCCTTGTAAACAATTAATATATATAGAAGTTTTTTTCTAATCCTCTCTCTCTCTCTCTCTCTTCCCTTCGGCCCCCTTTTTATTTCTTTTTCCTCATTTGTTTTTCCCTCCTCTTTCAAAGTACTAATCAAGTTAAGGCTAATTCTTCTTCATTAGAAATAGGCAAGTTAGTTCCTTTTAGTTCTCGGCGGTGGAAAGGGGCTCTTTTAATAATTAAAACTATTTCCTGGGACAATTTTTATTTAATGCAGTCGAAAAGATCAAAGCTTTTGTTAAGTGTGAATGGATTACTTCTTACAAATATAAATGTGAAAAATGACGCATAGTCCATACAAAAAGAAAACATAATTTATACTTTTATTTATACACGAATTGTTTTTCGATATTAGAATCATATACTGGGAAAAAAAAAATATACAATTTTCTCAGCACCCCAAATACTAGTAAGGGAGAAGATGAATGCCGAACAGTTTGTTGACAGGGGGTTCATATTTATTTTCCTCGAAAATACAGTATTATCAGCATCTTTTAAGAAGATTTTGAGAGGTTCCAGCGGTCTCAATTTTTTTTTTTTTTAATTAAAGCTATTTAAAATATCTACAATTTATAGAAGCCCTTTTTATTATTTTCGAAAAAAAAAAAATTTTTTTTTTTTGTTTAATCACATAATAAAAACATTTTTTCAAGAATTCTCCCTTAAGTAAAATTACAGAATCCATGTTGTATGATGATGGAAATTTCGTTATATAAATACAAAAAATTTAATAATAAAATAAAATTTTTTTTGTCTTATTTATATATAGAAAATCCATCTTTGTACAAACTGTATTCTGTCATATTACTTATGAGAAAATTTTCTTGGCTTGAAATCCTAATTTTCTTCTTAATAGGATATTATTTATAATGAATCCATTTACTAAGACCCCAATATTAAAACATGAATTAATAAAAGTTGTAGCGCCATCAAAAAAATGGCCTAAAGAGATAGAAATAAATAAAAGAATTTTTTATTATTTTTTAGAATATCTACGTACTGAAAAAAAAAAGAGATAGATATTCATTAACAAAGAATAATTGAAAAAATACGAAAGGATATTGTATAAAAGAAATAAAATAAAAAGGTTCAAAGGATTAAAAAAAAAAAACATCCTCACAATCTATAAAAAATTTTCCCTTTAATTAGTCCAATATTTTTTCCAGTCATTTAGAAAAACAGAAATGATTCGAAAATTGATTAAATTAAAAAAAATATAGTATATATTTCTTGTTATAAAATTGACTGAATTGAAGATTTCTCGCCATAGGCGAACACTCGAGGCAAACAAATCTGCAAATAGGCTTGTTCTTTGATGCTTCTTCTTTTAGCTAATTAAATTTCAACCGTCTTGACGAAATTGAAAAGTAATCTTATTTAAGCTAATTAAATTCTGGTCGCACGGAACAAAACTTACCCTTATCTTCGGTAATTCTAAGTGTTGTATGTGCTAGGCTTGTTACACCAGATTTTTTGTGTCGACTTGAGTATCCAAAAAATAATTGATTTCTGAATTTTAATCAAAATTGTTAGATCAAATTTTGAGAAAATCGAAAAAAAAAAAACTGAAAAAGTACATCAGTAAAGTACTAATACTCTTTGCCTTTTTATTTACAGCTTTTTTTCACGCCTCACTGAGGTACCTAACTTAAATATAAAATTTAAACCACGTAGCACATCTACTTCTTATTATATTTTTTCTATACAGTAAGCTTATTATTATTTTTTATTATTAATATATAGAGATAAGAGAATTTATTTATTTTTTATTTGAAATTCCTTTCGGGATCCCCGTTTATTTACCCAATGGACTTACGTGCACGAAGACACACACCTCAAATCCAACCGGACTCTGGCTCTAGCCATCTACCGGCATCCCGTGAAATTACATTATTTCCCATCTCTAACTTCTCCTCCTGGGTTCGTTCCTAGCAATTGAACTAATCCATATTTCTGGTTCCACCCGGTTTCTTTGATCCAACCTCTTCTCTAGCCCGCTACCCCACGAGTCCCATAGAATGTAATATACCTATTTGTTCAAATATACCAACCCGAGTAAAAATGATTAAAAATGATCGAGGGATACACACGCCCGCAGCAGGGCTGCATAGTGAATCCTGAGGGACACATCGGGATACACACGCCCGCACCAGGGACACACATTTTTCTTCTGGTCATTTTCGATCTACTGTGTGTGTCCCTGGTGCGGGCGTGTGTATCCCTGTGACCCTGGTGCGGACGTGTGTACCCCTGTGTGTGCCTGGTGTGGATGTGTATATCCCTGTGTCCCTCAAGGTTCACTATGTAGACCTGCTGCGGGCGTGTGTATCCCTCGATCATTTTTAATCATTTTTACTCGAAATTAAAAATAAATTACAAATTTATTATATTTACAAATTACAATTCTAACAATTTACAAATTACAATTCTAACAATAAACTAATGAGATTTTAAAAGTGAATATTTTTCTAATCTTTGCATGTCATTTACCTTGATCAAGTAGGACTATTTAGTCCTGAATTTATTTTTTCTTAAATACTAAACCTTAAACTTTTATGTGGAGAGGACTAAGTTAGAATTATTAATCTTTTATAACTTAATCTCGCCCCCGTGTGGCGTAGTAGGTAGCGTGCCTACCTCCTATACCAAACGTCGCGGATTCGGACCCAGGCAGTCCGATGATTTTATTTAAGCCATTTGAATACCAGATGGCTTAAATAGAAATGCCTGAACCCACAATAGATAATATAGGCCTATATTACAACGGTTATCGTCTAAAGTCTTAAATGACCTGAGTTGCCGAAAAGACTGTGTGAATGTGTGTGTGAGTGTGAGTGTGAATGAGAAAAAAGTGTGAATGTTTTTTAATAAAAAAAAAAAAAAACTTATTCTCAAATCGTGTCTGATAACTTTTCACGGCACATTAGATATTTTTTTTATATAATATAAAACATTCACACTTTTTTCTCATTCACACTCACACTCACACACACATTCACACAGTCTTTTCGGCAACTCTGGCCATTTAAGACTTTATACGATACCCGTTGTAATTAATAAATGTATTTGGGGTTCAGGCATTTCTATTTAAGCCATCTGGTATCCAAATGGCTTAAATAAAATCTTCGGACTGCCTGGGTCCGAACCCGCGACGTTTGGTATAGGAGGTAGGTACGCTATGGGTACGCTACATACTACGCCAAACTCGGGGGCCAGATATTTTTTAAATAGTGAATCATTTACCGATAGTAAATTAACTCTTTCAATATGGAAATGCTCGAGCTTATTCATCTGTTAGATGGATATTTTTCTTACTAAAGACGACGAGAAACTGAACACGACGCCGATGACATGAAATAATTAATCACGTGACGCTTGCCGGCCCAATTAACGTGGTAGCCAAGAGATGCCGAAAATGAGAGCCCCGAAAGGGGGCCGTAATTAAAATGACGTCACACACAGACACATACTTAAACACATGAAAGTGTGAGTTTGGCGTAATGCCCGGGCAATCTTCGACAAGCAACTCGATTGGGGCGTTAAGAGGGTGAGCAACGATCGGAGAAACTTTGCCGGTCAATTTATGTCCGGTAAAGCGGTTAAGTTGAGACTTGGAAAGCGAATTTAACCAAGTAGAGAAGGGGGTTGAAATACCTACAGATTCGGGAAAATTAAAAGAGCCGTTTAATATTTCTTTCCTTTTGTTTTAAGTAATTATAACCCCGTGGTTGAGAGGTTAAAGATAGTGACATTGATAACCTTAAAAGTTAAAGGAGTGGGTTCGGATCCCAGACAGACCAATGAATATTTAAATTAGTTGGAATAATAAATATGAATCATTAAAAGCCTCAGATTTATTACAATTCAACGAGACGATTCCGGTGAATTTTTTTTACCCATCTTCAGTGCTTCAAAATTGTTTGTCCCGGAGTTGGTCGTTAGGGCAATACATGTAAATTTATGTATCATATGTGCTGGCGAGTTGGCCCATCATACTTATTAAATGAGGATGAAGTGAAATGAAATCATTCTCACTTACTAAGTATGATGGTCCAACTCGCCAGCGCATCTATACTATTATATAAAAGACAATCTCTGTCTGTCTGTCTGTCTGTCTGTCTGTCTGTCTGTCTGTCTGTCTGTCTGTCTGTCTGTCTGTCTGTCTGTCTGTCTGTCTGTTTGTAACGCATAGACTCCGAAACTACTGGACCGATTTTCATGGAGTTTTTTTTAATGGGTAGGGAATTTTCCGGGGGTGGTTTTAGGCTATCATTATATCGAATTAGGGGTAGGGAACCCCCCTTTTTGGGGGTTATCAATTACCCCATAGCAAAGCATTGGAAAACAGGATCTAACTCGCTTTATGAAAAATATATTTATCAAATCTTTAAAATGAAAAATAAAAACTCTTCCTCCCCCTAACAATTCGACATTTGAAAAGAATTTTCCGCTCTGCGCCCCCACCCCCCCCCCCCCTAAAATTTTATTTTTTTTATTTTTCATTCGATTTTAATAAAATTTAAAATGTTGCTTTCTTATGGTGTAAATAATTGAAAAATGGTATTTTAGACATCAGAAAGTTCAATCACCCCCCTGCCCCCCCCTGAAATTTATTTTTCATTCGATTTTAATAAAATTTAAAATGACGCTTTCTCAGGGTGTAAATAATTGAAAAATGGTATTTTAGACATCAGAAAGTTCAATCACCCCCCTGCCCCCCCCCCCTAAAATTTATTTTTCATTCGATTTTAATAAAATTTAAAATGTTGCTTTCTTAGGGTGTAAATAATTGAAAAATGGTATTTTAGACATCAGAAAGTTCAATCACCCCCCTGCCCCCCCCTGAAATTTATTTTTCATTCGATTTTAATAAAATTTAAAATGTTGCTTTCTTAGGGTGTAAATAATTGAAAAATGGTATTTTAGACATCAGAAAGTTCAATCACCCCCCTGCCCCCCCCCCCCCTGAAATTTATTTTTCATTCGATTTTAATAAAATTTAAAATGACGCTTTCTTAGGGTGTAAATAATTGAAAAATGGTATTTTAGACATCAGAAAGTTCAATCACCCCCCTGCCCCCCCCCCTGAAATTTATTTTTCATTCGATTTTAATAAAATGTAAAATGACGCTTTCTTAGGGTGTAAATAATTGAAAAATGGTATTTTAGACATCAGAAAGTTCAATCACCCCCCTGCCCCCCCCTGAAATTTATTTTTCATTCGATTTTAATAAAATTTAAAATGACGCTTTCTTAGGGTGTAAATAATTGAAAAATGGTATTTTAGACATCAGAAAGTTCAATCACCCCCCTGCCCCCCCCCCTAAAATTTATTTTTCATTCGATTTTAATAAAATTTAAAATGTTGCTTTCTTAGGGTGTAAATAATTGAAAAATGGTATTTTAGACATCAGAAAGTTCAATCACCCCCCCCCTGAAATTTATTTTTCATTCGATTTTAATAAAATTTAAAATGACGCTTTCTTAGGGTGTAAATAATTGAAAAATGGTATTTTAGACATCAGAAAGTTCAATCACCCCCCCCCCCCCCCCCCTGAAATTTATTTTTCATTCGATTTTAATAAAATTTAAAATGACGCTTTCTTAGGGTGTAAATAATTGAAAAATGGTATTTTAGACATCAGAAAGTTCAATCACCCCCCTGACCCCCCTAAAATTTATTTTTCATTCGTTTTTAATAAAATTTAAAATTAGGCTTCCTTAGGGTGTAAATAATTGAAAAATATATTAATCAAATATTTAAAATAAAAAATAAAAACTCTTTTTCATAATTAATTAAAATACATTTATCTGGACAACTCTTAGTCATATCCCGAGACGCCGCCCGCCAGGGCTAGCGGGGTAGGGTTGCCGAAGGCAACCCTACCGCAGCTAGTCTGTCTATAAAATAAACAGCCACTGACTTCATTGATTTACATAAATAAAAATATTAGTATTCTATTTGGCTTGAAGACTTTTTTTAAAGTCTTTTCGGCATCTTAGGCCATATAGACTTTTAACGATACTCACTATTTAGAAACAATGTATATAAAAGGGGTCCAGGCATATTTATTTATTCCATTTTGTAACCAAATCATTTATTATTCGGTCTGCCTGAGAACCGAGCCCGCGCCATTTTGGCTTCCAGGCTATCATTATTGATATTTGTCAACAACTTTAGCCGTCTCGGCCACGGGGTGGGAGGGGGGAGGGGTTAAAGACTAAAAAAAAAACTAATTAAAATTTCAAAGCATGCAATATTAAATTAATAAATATTATACTAATAAATAAATAAATACTTGCTAAAGATCTGTTATTTACAATTAAATATTTATAATAATAATTTGGAATGTATCTTTAAATTTATTTAATAAAAGTATTTAAGTTTTTACTTTTATAATAACATCTCAAACGATGATAAATTTTCATAAAAGAAAATTGCGATTCTGCTCTAAACTTGAACATTAATCTAGTTTTCAAGACAAAAAGAAAAAAAAAAATGAAATAATTCTTGTCTTAAAGATAAGAATAAATTTAAACAAAAATTTTTATTTCCTCAAGCAAAAAAAAAAAGTTAATTTTCCATTTTTCTTTTTCTTGTTAGATGATTCATTAATCTCCATCAAATTAATAAACATAATTTTAATAAAAAAAAAAGAATGAATTTTTTTTTAAACAAAAGAAGGGTCGTGGCTTTTCAGGATTCATGAATAACCACCACCATTACCATGTGTGAGAGAGTTAGCTTACCAAGACGGGAGATGAGCTTTATGTCTGAAGCACACAAGACTTGGTTTTAATTAGAGTCCCAACCCCCCCCTCCCTCCCTCCTCTTTCTCTTGCTTGGGCTATGACATGTCGCAAACACACCAACCGAGTACCACCGGCAAACATTTAATAATTTAATATCTTATGAAAGTGAGGGAGAATCATCATCATCGTCTTGCTATTATTTATTTAGCAATACTAAGCCACAAGAAGAATAATTAAACTCACAAATGGCATCGTAAAAAATCCTGAAACTTTTTAATATCGTTTTCAATAATTAAATATAAAAAATTCTGTATATCACAACTTATTTTTTTTATGATTATGAATTTTTACTTTCTCTTATCTATGAATGTAAAATATTGTGATCATGTCAAAAAAAAAAAATTCGATGTCGATATTTTGATGCAAATACACGTTTTAAGTCCAAAAAAGTGATTTTTCGCAAATTGGTGTGACGATTTTAAGCATGAAAGAAATGAGCGATTTTTCCATAAAATTCATAAATCAACTATTTTTCTGATGCTCTTTAAAAAGTTTTGAAGTGTTTGAAGTACACTTTACTGATGTAGTTTTTTTTTTTTCGAATTTCTCAAAATTCGTTGGAACAATTTTGATTAAAATTCATAAATCAACTATTTTTTAAATTGGATATTAATAAGTTTTTTCCAAAAACATGTTTGAAATACACTTTATTTCCAATGGAATCATTCGATGAAACGCAAGTGGTCAAGTTAGGAACTAAAGTTCCCTGGGAAACTAAATATCACAAAAAATCTGGTGTGACAGCACCATCTTAATCCACACTAGATTTTTATTTATGTAAATTGGATTTTTTATAATATTATACCAAACATGGATTTTTAAGAATTCTGACTGCTTTTTTGCTGTATTTATTAAATCGAGTTCAAAAGGTTAACTCTTGTTTCTTTCTTTTCAGATCTTTGGAACACGCGAGTTCAAGTGACCTCCATACCTTGATTGAATAGATCTGCTAACTTTAAAATGTGACTTAAGTGGACCACATGCTGAATGTTGTCGCTGTTGTTGCAAATTTCCACACTTTTTGATTATTGCCAGCCGGCTCTGAAGATGACCTAGACCTCGGGCCGAAAAGTCAGTCGTGAGGGCGAGAATTAGAATATTTGGCTGCATTCGTCTTGTTTTTTTCATGACTCTATCATTTTTACTTTCTCTTACCTATGTATATATGTAATATATTATAGAAAGTATTGGATTCATGTGAAAAATTCGATGTCGAGATTTTGATGGATCTTCACGTTTTGAGGTCCACTGAATCCAAAAAAGTGGTTTTCGCGACATGGTCTGTCTGTGTGTGTGTGGGTGGGTGGGTGGGTGGGTGTGTGTGTGTTCAATTTTAAGCATGAAGGAATTGAGCTACGAGGATGAAATTCTATATTTAACTTAAACACCCCCCGGGACCGGAAAAATAAGCTTTTAATCAAAATCGGCCAAAGATTACTAGTACTTTACTGATGTACTTTTTCAGTTTTTTTTGATTTTCTCAAAATTTGCTCCAACGATTTTTTTTTAAATTCAAAAATCAATTATTTTTTAGATGCTCTTTAAAATGTATATTCTCATTTTGCGATTGAAATCTTCTGAAGACCACTTTACTCTTGTATTTCATAGGGAAGATAGGAGAAATGGTTGCCATGGAAACAAAATATAAATATTTTCCCATACTTATAAATTTTACATCTTGAATTCAATTGTACCCTACTGTCGGAAACTAAATACATGTCGACACAAAAAATCTGGTGTGACAAGCACAGTACACAACTTTCGATTACCGAAGGTAAGAGAAAGTTGTGTGCTGTGCGCCAGTCACACCAGATTTTAAAAATGTGGGTTATAAATAAATTTGTCATTGTAGGATCAACATTCATAGAAATTTATATAAACTTAAAGGGGTTTCAGCAGGAAACGAATGATATGTATTTTGTCAAATTAAATATTGAGAAAAGGACTGGAGAATAAAAACCAGCATTTGATGAACTCCTCTCACATCTTTAATTAGTAGATATTTCGACCGGCCTCACGCCTGGTCATCATCAGTACAAAAAAATGATTTGGTGGAAGGCGCGTGTCAAACAATGTGTAAGAATTATTTTAAAATTTCAGAGAAGCAGGGGCCAGGCGTGAGGTCGGTCGAAATATCTACTAATTAAAGATGATTTTAGAGGAGTCCATCAAATGCTGGTTTTATTCTCCCGTCCTTTTCTTATACATCTGATCCAGCGAAAATCTTACAATTGTAATTTAAATATTGAGATATTAATAGGCTACAACCAGTGGCGGATCCAGAGGTGTTTCTCGGGGGGGGGGGTAATCTGGAGTGACTGGTCGCACAGCAAGCATTTTTTTCTTAATTTCGGTAATTTAAAGGCGTATTCTGTACCTGTTTGCCAGAATATAAATACAAATCAAATTTTAATTATTAATTTTTAAAATTTTACATTAAAAATACATTTTTTTTCGAAAAAAAGTATTTTTTTCAAATCTCAGAGGGGTAATTACCCCCAATACCCCCCCCCCACATTGTATCCGCCCTTGGCTACAACAGACTTTCTCAAACAGTGCGCCGCGGAACCCCAGCGTCGTGAAAATTTTCCTATACAAAATGTTATATTAATTTTTCGCTTTTAGTCGAAAAATTAAATAGTTTGGGAACCCCTGGGTTACAATAATGATTTTTCACGAATGTGTTTGTTAAAGCTTTTGTGGTTTGAATTATTATTATTAGGAGAATTTTTAATTATAGACCACATTTTTGTATTATGGTCTATAATTAAAAATTCTTCTAATAATAATGATTTATTAAATAAACACTTAAAAATTAAAGTTTTATTACAAAATTTACAACTATTCATCCCTTTGAAAATTAAAATAAGAATTTGTTCTCATTTTTCAAATGCTAATCAGAATATTTTGAAATATAAAAAAGATAGATCTAATCTTAAAAAAATATCATCATTGCAAAAAAAAAAACATATTTATCAAAAGAAACCAAAGTGAAATCAGAGAGAGTTAAGTCCAATCTTTCCTCCACCTCCTTATCATTTTCTCTTCATTTGGCTTTGAGCCCACCAAATGGGACCCCCCCCCCCCCCCCAAGCTTTATATAGGGGGAGAAGAGATGAGGATAGGTTTTGACTGCCGATGGCTGTAAAAAAGTTTGTCATTACCAGACGATTAATAATTCGCCCTGCGCAAAGAGCATTGTTTTGAAAAATCGCCTCTTTTTATCCGGCCCCCGCTCTTGCCGCGTATTAATCAAAGCTTGTCATGACAAACCCCACATTTAGAGGTGGAGCAGAGGGTGGGCGAAATGGCCAAAAGATCGGGGATGAGAACTTTTTTTTTTAACCTAAAAAAAATAATAATAAATCTATGCAAAGTAGCAAATATTAACAATCATATTTTTCCTTGAAGGGAAGTCGAAAGAGGCATTCAATCAAATACTCGTCCAAAAAATATTCGCTATTCTTCTTTACATATGTTTAGTCATTTTCGGATTTGAATTAATATGAAATTCTTATGAATTTCTTATTCTATTTTCAATTTTATAATATTAATTTATTATTTCATATAGTACTGAGCAGGGAAGTTATTGGATACAAATTCTTTTAGTGTTTATAGAGTATAATATTACTTTCTCTTTCCTATATATGTAACTAGCCGCAAAGCCTGCCTTTGGCTGACACATTTTAAAGAAATATTCCTAAGAATATTATTTTAAAATCAAAGTATATTTTTACTTTCTCTTACCTCTATATATATTAATGTATTATATAGAGAGAAAGTATTGGATTCAAGTCAAAAATTCAATGTCGAGATTTTGATGGATATATACGTTTTGAGGTTCCCTGAATTTAAAAAAGTGGTTTCCGCGACATGTTCTGTCTGTCTGTATCTCATTTTAAGCATGAAGGAATTGAGCTAGATGGTTGAAAATTAGGAGTTAGGCAGCGTGAAAATAAGCTTTTAATCCATATCGTCCAAAAAGTACTAGAACTTTACTAATGTAGTTTTTTAGTTTATTTTTTCGATTTTCTCAAAATTGGAAAAAATCAATTATTTTTTAGATCTCTTTAAAATGTATATTATCATGTTGCCATTGAAATCTTCTGAAGATCACTTTACTTTTGTACTTCATTTAAATGGTCAGAGCATTGTTTTGAATTCTGTTCAAATTTTTACTACATTACGCGCCGCGAACTTTCAAATACTGGGTTTTAAATGTGTACATAATTTCAAATAGAATCAATGAAAATTCTGGATTTCAATAGAACATATACCCACAAACCATTTCATTTTTATCTATACAATTGAAATACACGAAGCCTATGAAAATTTTGAATCAATTGAATTTTTTTTACTTTTGAAACGCAAGTAATTTAGTTTGGAACCAAGGTGCTATGGAAAACTAAATATATCTGGACATAACAATTCTGGAGGGACAGCAAAGTACACAACTTTCGTTTGCCGAAGGTGTGCTGTGTGCTGTGCATTAAGTCACACCAGGTGGTTTTAAATTAAATAGAAACTCGTTATCTCACAAGTTCTTCCCTATTCACCAATTATAATTTAGACCACTATTTATAATTACATTTCATATATATAGGTGTTAGATAAATTATTTTCTGTAAATTTGCAATGTTTACTCTGAATACATTTTAATATTAAATGAAAATAGACTGGATATTTATTTAATATTATACATTGCTCTAAAATAAATTAATAGTTTAATTAATTCTATTAAATAATTAGACTTGAAGGGAAGAAAAATCGAAAATTTTATAATTAGTTAATTCTTAATTAATTAAATAAAAATTTCTGATTTGGGTTAGGGTTTATTTGTATATTATTTAATTATTTGAAAATTAACTAATAGAATTTCGAATTTATTTTTCCCAATGACACAACAACTTTTAACGCTCAAATAGCATGTAATTATTGACAATCAAGTGTTAGGTAAACAGTTTAGAGAGGTATCTCATTTGCTTATTTTTACCCCTTCCCTCTCCCTTGGCTATCAGTTTCTTTTGTCGGCCGATTAAAAAAAGTCAAATGGGAAAAATCTGAAATGTTTACCTATATTTGTTTATTATTGCTGACAGGGGAGGAAGGGGTCTAAAATAGTCAACAATTTGCTTACGTAATCTTTTTTTTTTTTTTTTTTTTTTTTTAACATTCACACTTTTTTTCTCATTCACACTCACACTCACACACACATTCACACTGTCTTTTCGGCAGCTCAGGCCATATAAGACATTTACGATAACCGTTATTTATGAATTTATATATATTAGGGTCCAGGCATTTTTATTTAAGCCATCTGGTATCCAGATGGCTTAAATAAAATCATCGGACTGCCTGGGGTCCGAACCCGCGACGTTTGGTTTATGAGGTTAGCACGCTAACCTCTACACCACGCCCCGTGGGCACGTAATATTTAAATGACCTATTATAGGCTCCAAAGTCCTTTTTACTTTCTCTTACTTCTATATATGTTAATATATAGAGAGAGAAAGTATTGGGCTCATGTTAAAAATTCGATGTAGAGATTTTGACGAATATACACGTTTTGAGGTCCCCTGAATCAAAAAATTGGTTTTTGCGCCATGGTCTGTCTGTGTGTGTGTGAACAAAATATCTCAAGAACGAAACGAGCTAGGAAGTTGAAATTTTATATTTAAGTTAGGCACTCCACTGGGACGACGTGACACGAAACTTTTGATCAAAATCGACCAAAGAGTACTAATACTTTACTGATGCACTTTTTCAGTTCTTTTCTATTTTCTCAAAATTCGCTCCAACGATTTTTTTTTTAATTCAAAAATCATTTATTTTTTGGATGCTCTTTAAAATGTATATTCTCTTTTTGCCATTGAAACCTTCTGAAGACCACTTTACTCTTGTACAGTGAGCGCCACAATTAAGTCCCCACCTGATAGCTATAGCCTTTACTATATGGTATAGGAAAATCGAATGTATAGTGAAATAATTTTAATGACCGAAAACGTAAATCGTAAAATCGAGTACAGATAATTTTATTTTACCTTTTCAAATTTAAAATTATTTCACCATCCAAATACCATAAACTATCCCATATACTTAAGGCTATAGCTATCAGGTGGGGACTTAATTGTGGCGCTCACTGTACTCTTAAGAAAAGATAGGAGAAATGGTTGCCATGGTAACAGAATATAAATATTTTCCCATACTTAATAAATTTTACATCTTGAAAATCGAATGTACCCTACTGTAGGAAACTAAATACACAAAAAAATCTGGTGTGACAAGCACAGAACACAACTTTCGATTACCGAAGGTAAAAAGAAAGTTGTGTTCTGTGCGACCAGTCACATCAGATTTTTTAAAATTTATTATTAACTGTAAAAAATCTCTAATATGCATAGTAAATTTAACAAGAATTATTTTTTAATTTTATTTTATTATTATTTTTATTAAGTGAACATTTCTTTTAAAAGTGTTTTTATTATAAGACATTTTAATTATCTTATTTTATGAATGAATAAAATAGAGAAGAAAAATCTCATTTCAAAGGAAATGCATTTTAGAATCGAGTAGTTTATTTCCGTAATGCCACTCACTCAACTGTTTATTTATGAGGTTTACTTCTTTTCTTTCTGCTCCAAGAGAGTTTGTTCCGTT
>JAKCPI010010871.1:0-22841 GCA_023213315.1 Euborellia annulipes
TATAGAAATTGAGAAAAAAAAAAAGGAGAGACAACGATGACAACGAAGCAACTGGAACAATTTCATTCATCTATCCCTTGATAAGAGAGAGACAGAGCTAAATCATCAAATTTCCGCATCAAAACATTTGATCATTTTATAAATAAATAAATATAATGAACTGGCTGGTCTCCCAAGGTGATCTTTGATCAGTGGGTCAGACAAGGGCTTAATGACGTCATTGAAAGTTGTGTTCTCTGCTTGTCACACCAGATTTTTTTGTGTCGACATATATATGGACCCTGTTACGCATTAGTGTGTCCAAGCGCCAGGTACCGAGATTTGAGAAAATTAATATTAAAGTTTTTCTGATTTAAATTGATTTGATTAGATTATATATCAATTTTTTTGTCAATTGTGCAAGTAAATACTGTAATTCTGGCAGATATTCCTTAAATTATATTTAAAAATACGACTAATTTAGAGAATAAACAATAAAAAATATAAAAAATTTGCAAAATTCTACAAGTCCAATTATATTTGTAAAAATGCTTCAAAGTCTCTTGACACATGATTGCAAATTAATCTATGCACTATTTATATTAATAAAATAATTTTAGGTTTATAATTCAAAGAATTAAAACAGGGCGTTATTATTAAAGTTCTTTTATGTTGATTTATTTAATACTAGTAGCATAGAAACACGTTTTCAAAATTACATTAATCAATTTTAAATAGTATTAAAATTATATACAAAGTGATAACAAAAATTTTCTCATCAATTAATTCCTGAATGGAAGTGAACATGGCAACAGTAAATCAAAGTTATAATGAAATCGACTTAATATTATTTTGTCTTTTCGAAATCGAAATGATCTTCATCTTCATTATCAGGAATCATATCTAAAAATTAAATTATATTTTGACATCTACGAATTCAGCAAAAATTTTCTCATTAAAAAAAAAAAAGGATTTTGGTTTATTTAAGGTAAATTAAACAATATATAATATTATTTGTTAAATAACTTTTTATTGGTTGTTAAAATCATATTGGTTAAAACTCAACTAAAATGTATTAATTTATTGTTAATTCCAACTCTCCTAAAATCAAGTGTCTTCTAAAGAGAGTCAATTGCTCCTGCCTTCTCATTTAAAACATGTTGGTAATATATCGTGGGTCACGGGAATAAGGCTAAAAACAGATAGACAACTCAGGATATTTAAACATTTTATAGTCGAGGGAATAAAGCAGTTAAGCTTATAATTCTGAGTTAAAGACAACTTGGGTTCAAAAATCCACCTCATCCAATAAATTATCCAACTCTATTTGAGATTCCTCCTTCTGAGGAAGGAAACGGGAACCCACTTCAGTAATATTCCCATGAAAACTCTTCAGATTAACCACAACGTGTCAGGTCTGATACTGCTGACTGAAGAGATGGTCCAAAAAAGTTTGTGTTCCTCAATGGATGCAATTTCTGCTGTTATTGTATCCTTCTGAACGTCTAAAGTGGATGGTTTGGACACATTAACACGCGACACCAAGAAAAAAGTCGCAGAAATTGCATCTATTGATGAACCCTTGTTGCAGTTGCGTTCATACAAACTTTCTGGACCGAATCGTTTCGTACTATGTATAGAAATTGGGCGCCACATACTCGATGTAATTTTTAAAACTTCAAATTGGGCTAACCAGAAAATGTAAATAAAATAAAATATACTGAGTTATTGAAGCTAAATGAGTAATGCCGTGAGAATTATAGACCGAAACTCCTCAACTACGCTGATTTTTCGGCAAACATGTAGGAAGGGAAACATTTATTTTCCCAAATCGTTTAATTCCTAATATTTCAAAGGCACAAAGACTCTTCTTCTCCTTCAGAGGAAGCTCATTTAACACTCCGCTAAGCCCTCGGGGCATGGCGTAGAGGTTAGCGTGCTAACCTCATATACCAAACGTCGCGGGTTCGGACCCCAGGCAGTCCGATGATTTTATTTAAGCCAATTGGATACCAAATGGCTTAAATAAGAATGCCTGGACCCCATATATGTATATTTATTAATAACGGATATCGTAAAAAGTCTTATATGGCCTGAGTTGCCGAAAAGACTGTATGAATGGGTGTGTGAGTGTGAGTGTGAATGAGAAAAAAGTGTGAATGTTTTAAAAAAAAAAAAAAAAAAAAAACACTCCGCTAACATTATAACAGCCAAGGTTTTTTGCATCCAAAAAAATCAATTATCCTCTATAACTCAGAATGTTCACTAGAGTTACCGAGGACAAATGGCTTTGTTTATGCAAAAAATCTTGGCTGTTATTATAATGCGGAGTGTTAAATGAGCTTCCTCTGAAGGAGAAGAAGAGTCTTTGTGCCTTTGAAATATTAGGAATTAAACTCGTTTGGAAAAATAAAAAACTTTATTTTTATTTTTCCCTTCCTACACCCTTGCCGAAAAATCAGCTGGTTGAGGAGTTTCGGTCTATACTGAGTTATATCTATCTGTTTTTGGTCCTATTCTCGTGGTTCACCTTGTAGAGCTAGGAATTCCGTTTCCATAGAAAACATCTTGGGGTTGTTTGTTCACTTTTAGGCGCTACCTAATCAATTATTCGATTTGCTTCAGATCACAAGGTTAAGAAGAGAAAATTGCTTCCGTCATAAGCGATAAAAGACTTAAATTCCTTTCTTTATTCTAAATTTGAAAATTTTTATATTAAGTATGTCATGAATTCTCTTCCACTTCTTTTTTTTTTTTCAACGGAATGTTTTAATAAATTAGACTCAGCTCTTCTTAATAATAGCTCTCTACTGCCTTTATTCTCACTCTCTCTCTCACTTGCGTGAGAAAGGTATTTGTTTCGAGTATTGCTTTTTCAATAAATCCAGAGAGAGAAAGTGTGGGGAGTTTATTGGAAAGAGGGAATGATGAGCTTTTTTTGGGAGAGATGGGGAATGGGGGTTGAGGGGAGGAATTATTGTGAAGGGAGAGGAATTGCAATTGGGATAGGAAAAGGGAGAAAGGGAAGATCGAAATCCAATCAATCGAATCCTGAACCAGCCAGGGCCTTCGTTAATTACCACAACTACAAGCAAAACCACAAAACCAGGCAAAATGCATTTCCAAAAGGGGAGAGAGGGTTGTTGTTAAATGGCACTCCTATTTTATTGAGCTAATTTTTAACTCTTTAAGTTTCTTTCTTTTAAACACCTCAAGTGGCGGTGATAATCAATAAATTGAATTTATTCTACTAACATCAGGTTTCTCTGCAAATGGATTATATCTAATATTTCTTTTATCTTTCAAAACCAACCTATGCCTAATTCTTCTTCTTTCTTAAGACTACGCGGTGACTTTTTGAAACCTACAAAAAATTATATCCATCGGAAACGAAATGTGGAAAAACGCGTCTACAAACCCAGTTTAAGAGGAAACACACCAACATATCACAGATCTTCAGAATCTTTACCTGCCTGTTTTTTTAACACCTACACTTTTTTTCTCATTCACACTCACACTCATACACCCATTCAGACAGTCTTTTCGGCAACAGACTTTTACGATAACCGTTCTTTGAATATATATGGTATTTGGTATCCAAATGGCTTAAATAAAATCATCGGACTGCCTGGGATCCGAACCAACGACCCTTGGTATAGAAGGCCAACACGCTAACCCCTACACCAACCCCGAGGGCACCTGCTTGCTTAATCTTTTAGAACGAAACAAAAAGACAGAGATAATTGATCTGCTATGCATTTACGAGTTTGTGTACAAACCAATATAAGATTCTGAAAAACTCCACTTGATTAATCATTTCAGAAACAGAATGACGTTCAAGCATGCTGAAAAAATAAGAATCCTAAAAGTTACAATATTCTATACGAACTATCTATCATCTTGGACATTGACTCACCCTGTCCTAAAACAATCAAGGCGCAGAACTCAGCAATGAACGGCAGTGTTTCTGAGAAAGAAAAGAATAACAGGTTGAGATGTAAATTGTTGCTGTGTATGTTGATTAGAGGAGATATGGAAGCAGAGACAGCCAAGAAAGAAAATTCTCTGAATGCTTAACCAATCAGTCGGAGACGTTTCGGTGTATATATCAATACATTGGTGTATAATACGTTGTTGATCAAATACGATAAAGGAATTCTCTTAGTCTCTTGGACATCTATCAAAAAAAGCGAATTTAATCGTTTCTTGGAAGCTCTAGATATCTAACAAATTGTAAGTGAAAGAACAACAACACCATGCCAGTCTACAGGATCCACGAGGACGTCAGATAACTGTGATGTTTAATGGCTGGATCATGATGACAAGTGAAAAAATAGTCCATAAGTTAAACTATTGTATAATCATATAAGCTTGTAGATACCGGTATTTTGAGTCTCAAAATGTTTCTACGATGATGATGGCTGTTCAACCATTGGATCAATAAAATGAAAGGAAGTCAGGCAAACAGGAAAAATCCCAATAAGATTCTTGCTGTGTAGACATAATTGGAAATTGATTGAAGGATTCAGGATGTCACATCGACTCTCTGATGGTCTGAATTTTCGATGTCATGAAGAAAAGTAATGATTAGCGACCAAAAGAATAAGAGCGAGGGTTGACTACCTAAGAAATAAGAGTTTCGGGATCAGAGTATTTTTCCTGGACTCTCCATAACGTCCTTTATAAGACTGCAAAATTTCGTTTCAAAATTCCAACAAAAAGTTGGTGAAACAGACCGTGACAGACAGACAGACATTCCGTTATTATAAATAAAGATAATATACAAATTAAAAACCTATATATAATATTAGCGGAGTGTCCGTCTGTCTGTCCATCTGTCACGCTCTGTTTGACCAACTTCCTGTTGGAATCTTGAAACGAAATTTTGCAGTCTTATAAAGGACGTTATGGAGAGTCCGGAAAAAATACTCGGGTCCCGAAATTCCTATAACTTTTTGAGTTATTAATTCCTAAAGTTACGATTTCTCCCATAGGAAATGTTTAGAGAAAAATCTATGTATTCTTTGCATTTATATATTCTATGGATGTAAACAAATCGTCAAGCAGGCAATGGAATAACAATAAAAATTTTCTTTTCGTAATTAAGAAGGTGAGGGTCCGCCGCAGGGGGGCCCGAGCCAGCTAGAGCGGAGTCCGCCGAAGGCGAGCGGCGCGGCTAGTTGCATTTAATTTCAAGTTTCCTCCTTTTATTACTTTCTTTTTTTATTCTCTAGGCCTAATGCGTAATCTCGAACTGCATGTCTCGTGATTTTTTTTTTTTTACTTCTCTAAAATTAATACGTTTCAAATGTAGAGAGTATAGAATCGGCGGCACACTAGCTAGCTAGCTAGCTACAACTTAGAGATGCCATGTCGAGATTTGGAAAGCTCATTTCCGGCTCACTGCTTAGACATCAAGATTGCTAACTTTTTTTTTCTCTCTCTCACTCACTTTTCTTAACTTTGGTTCTTTTTTTGTTGGCGTACTCATGTACAAAAAAGAAAAAAAAGAAGAAAATATATACAGTATATATAGGCCACACTTAGGCCAAGAAGCAAATGTATGAGAAAATTCGAATTTTTTTACTTTTTGATTCAGACAGCACCAGCCCCCTGTAAAGAATAATTTTTTTTTTTAATTTTGAAATTCCTATCGGGATCCCCGTTTATTTACCTGAGGTGCTTTCGTGCACGAAGACACACACCTCAAACCCAACTGGCCTCTGGCCGTAGCCATCTACCGGCACCCCGTGAAGTTACATCATTTCCTATCTCTAACTCCTCCTCCTGCTTTCGTCTCTAGCTAGTGAACTAATCCTTATTTCTGGTTCCAACCGGCTCCTTATATCCAACCCCTTCTATGCTATGGAGGATGTCCTAGTTGAGAATGGACTTCCTCAGCACCGACTCCTTTCGAAGAATGCATCACTGAGAGGGAACCTTCTTTACGTCCCTTCCACAGGAAGGGATGTCACAGCAACTCCCTCTCCCCGTAGAGTTGCCTGGGTGCTATTGTGGTGAGATCCTATATTCCAATCTAGTGCCTGCTTGAGGATTTGTTTGCATTAAATAAATATTTTTATTTAATGAAAAATCTCGAACGCCAAGGATTTTAACAGGGATCTTCTTTGCAGAACCTGACACCCTACAATTATTATTATTTATCATTTGAGAGATTTAATTATTATTACAATTAATTGGGTTAAATTTTCATAAGGAAAGATAGAACCCAATGCTTTCCGACGGGAAATTTTTTGAGCCTTCCAATTTGGGGATTTGGGGACCCCAAGTAATTTCCATAACGTCCCATTGATTGATTGATTGATTTCTTCGATGGGGTGTATGTTGCACTGCGACCTCCTGGATCTATTGTGTCCCCCTTTCTTTCATCCTCCTAAGGTGTAAATCCCCGTTCAGAGTATTCTTTCCAGACCTGTGGCCTCTAGAAAGCTGAGGATCTGGCGCTGTTCTAAGGAATCAAGCTCCTTCGATGACAGGCAATATGCTCCTCATACTTCTTTTGGATCAAGGTTCCACGATCCTTAAGGAGATGAGATCTGATTCACAGAATCTGCATGTGCCAATTTCTTCCAGACCCAGTTCCTTCAGTCTGCAGTGTCCTGTTAAGAATCCCGTTAGTATTCTCAACTTGTTCTTGCTAAGTTTGAGGCAATCCGCATTTCTCTTCTGGTTAAATGTCCCAAGGAGTTCTTTAGATTGTCTCAGTTTAGGATGTTCTCTCCATAGCTGTTCATTTCCTTTGAATCCTGAGTCGCCCGGATGGTGTTCATCCCAATTCCACGGTAAAAGGTGTTTCTGATCCCCTTTTTGCAAGCTTATCTGCTTCTTCGGTGCCCTCCAACCCAGTGTGTCATGGGACCCAGTGAAGAGTAACCTTATTTTCTTTCCCTAATTCGTTTAATTTAATTAGGCTATCGCAGACTGTTTTAGAGCTGATTTCATATGAGTTCACTCAATGAACTCACAACTTTATTTTGAAATTTTAACTTGAGAAACTTGATCAAACAAATCATGACAGAAAGACATATACTACGCAATTATATTATAGGATATATAAATTTCCAAACAATAAAGCCCAAAATCTATAAGTTTTATATAATTTGTTAATATCAATTCTATCACGCTCTATTTGAGTAATTATCTGTTTAAATTTACGAAACGGGCCTTCTAGATATTTCAGAAAAATTATTTCCGCTCCGAAATCCCTTTTTTTTTGAGCTATTAAGGGGGTTCAGGAGCGTACTTTAAAAAAAAACTATACTATTAAAAGGAATTTTTCAATGCGGTTTTTTTTTTAAATGAATTAAATTCATAAGAGATTATTGGGACATCGAGCTATAATTTGTTTAATGACTTATTAAAAAATTAACGTAATTAATTTTTTTGTTATCAAGCAAATACAAAAAAACAATCTGTCCCAATAATCTTTAATTTTCTTTAAATTTAAAAATGAATTTATTGTTATTATTTATCACATATTAATTAAGAAATTTTTAAAATAAGCTTAGATGATTTATTTAAAAACCAACTGTCAAATTAGTTCAGCATTCTTGCAATAGATGGCAGGCTAGTCTAACAGCCGATAGAGTATTAGCCTATATCTTGCCTATATTTATATATTTATATGCTTTTATAAAAGATACATAATATATTCTAATAACATTTATAAAGTATTTATTGTTAAAAGATCAATGAAAATCAACCAAATGCATTAAATATTATTAGCTACCATTCTGACATCTCTTGGCAAATTTTTGAATTACTTGATTTTTTGGGCATGCTTTTTATGACACAACGGAAAAGATGGGGGTCTGCCGCAGGCGGCCCTGATGTCAAAAAAGAAGAGCGACGCGGTTAATTTTAGAGTAGGGCTACCAAAGTTTTTTTTTTTTTTTTTGTAAATATGATTCAAAAAGAGAATCGAATAGCTTTTTCTTTCTTTCTGACAGATTTCATTTAAGCTCATAACTTTTAATATTTATTATCATTTTCAGGGGTGGCTTTAATTTGACGTATGATATACTTTTCTACGACTTGTTGTTGTTGTTGTTCCGTTGTTTGATTAAAAAACTCTCGAGAATTAAAACAAAAACAAAAAAAAAAAAAATGGATTAAATTAGATGCCAGCCAGTTATATTTATTATTTTTTAGTATTATTCCTTTGAATAAGAAATGAATAAACGAAATTTGTATTTTTCTAATTTAACGTCTCTACGTTTAATTTACAAGAGTTATTTGCTTTAAAAAAAGAAAAAAGTAGTTTTGTTTGAAATATGATATTGAGAGTAGGGAAAGGGGGTGGGGGGGGGGAGGGGGGATACGTCACACAGGGTGTGTATGTCACGTAACTCGTTTATCAAAAGTTTTGAAGGAAGCAGTTGAGAGAACTTTTCATCTTTGATAAAATGCTCTTTTGAAAATAAAATATCGGCATTAGGTAAATTAAAACTAAAAACACAAGGTGATATATTTTTTTATTGGGTAAAAAAAACACGTCATCTTCAGAAATGGTACAATATTTGACACAACAAGTGTTTTAACGAATCATTCAATGTTTTTCCCGATAAGATGGCGTTGTGTGTCATAAAAAGTATGCCCAAAAAATCAAGTAATTCAAAAATTTGCCAAGAGATGTCAGAATGGTAGCTAATAATATTTAATGCATTTGGTTGATTTTCATTGATCTTTTAACAATAAATACTTTATAAATGTTATTATATACTATGTATCTTTTATAAAAGCATAAAAATATATAAATATAGGCTATTAGGGGATCGGCTGTTAGACTAGCCTGCCATCTATTGCAAGAATGCTGAACTAATTTGACAGTTGGTTTTTAAATAAATCATCTAAGCTTATTTTAAAAAAACTTGAGGTTCAGCTAGTATTAAGATAAGTGTTTTATATCAAGACCACTTCTTAAAACAAAATCAAATTTACGTTTTAATGAAATTTCCACAACCTTTTGAAAATATATTATCACACTAAAGTATAGTTAGATTTTTTTTTAAACTGAAAACACTTTTAATCTTATTTATTACTTTTAAATTCATTGTTTAAAACGAGAGCTTAAAGCTGTTAAAGCACATTTTCTCAATCAAGATTGAAAATTAGATTATAGAGTGGGAAAAGGGAAAAGAGTTTGTAAAAAAATTTGGTGTGACTGTCGCACAGCACACAACTTTCTCTTACCTTCGGCAATCGAAAGTTGTGTTCTGTGCTTGTTACACCAGATTTTTCGTGTCGACATATGTTTAGTTTCCGCCGATATATTAGAATTGAAGATGTAAAATTTATTATTATGGGAAAATATATTTTGTTCCATGGCAACCATTTCTCCTATCTTCTCTATGGAGTACAAGAGTAAAGTGGTCTTCAGAATATTTCAATGACAAAATGAGAATATACATTTTAAAGAGCATCTAAAAAATAATTGATTTTTGAATTAAAAAAAAAAATCGTTGCAGCAAATTTTGAGAAAATCGAAAAAAACTGAAAAACTACTTCAGCAAAGTACTAGTACTCTTTGGCCGATTTTGATTAAAAGCTTATTTTCACGCTCCCGGGAGGTGTTTAACTTATATATAAAATTTCAGCCCCATAGCTCAATTCCTTCATGCTTAAAATTGAACACACACCCACACACCCAGTGACTGTGAACAAAATATCTCAAGAACAAAAAGAGTTATGAGGACGAAATTTTATATTTAAGTTAGGTACCTCCCTGAGAGGTCACAGGAAGCTTTTAATCAAAATCGACCATAGAGTAGTAGTACTTTACTGATGTTGTAGTTTTTCAGTTTTTTTCGATTTTCTCAAAATTCGCTCCAACGATTTTGATTTTAAATTCAAAAATCAATTGTTTTTTAGATTCTCTTTAAAATGTATATTCTCATTTTGCCATTGAAATCTTCTGAAGACCACTTTACTCTTGTACTTCATAAGGAGAAATGAGAAATGGTTGCCATGGTAACAAAATATAAATATTTTCCCATACTTATAAATTTTATTACATCTTGGATTTTAATATATCGGCGGAAACTAAATATATGTCGAGACGAAAAATCTGGTGTGACAAGCACAGAACACAACTTTCGATTGTGTTAAGTGCGACCAGTCACACCAGTTTCTTTTAACAAAATATTCAGGATTTCATCTTGCCTAGCATTTAGTGACACCGTCAGATTATTATTATATATATATATTTTTTTAAATGATAATAAAATGAAATTAGAATTCCTCTTAACACCTCATATCTCTCTCTCTCTTCTCTTTTAACCGGGTCTAATTTTTTTTCCTTTTTCTCTTCTCTTTTGTTGAAACGACGACGGAAATAAATAAACTGCTCATGTGAGTGAGGAAAGACGAGAGAGAGCGGAGAGCAGAGCATTTGAGGAAGATGAGCTGCTGCGTCTCCAGAGATAATTACTCTCTCTCTCGCTCTCTCCCAGCCAAGAAATTAGCTAAATGAAGCTCTCAAGAGACGAAGAGAGAAAGCTCTTCTTCCCTATTCACCCAAGGGAACATGTCCACACTTTTTTTTTTTTTTTGGTGGTCGGATAGCAAAAAATTCCTTCGCTTTTATTACTCACAGCCACAAATTTAAGAATTATATTAATTAAACAGCTATTTAGATAATTTAATTATTTCTTTAAATACCAGCAGTTTCAGTTTTGTCCTTTAACGCTCTTTAATATTTAGCTGGCCCCCGAGTTTGGCGTAGTAGGTAGCGCGCCTACCTCCTATACCAAACGTCGCACAGTGGGCTGAAATAGGAAAAAAGCGGCCATAATTCGAAAAATGAACTTCAAAATATAAAAACAACGTTTTGCACACCAATAGTAGACTATATGTGGACCTCAGTACAATAATTCATTTTTTTACCCAACCCAAACCAGAGCTATAGAGCGCCAAAGTGGGCAAGAAAACTTACTAACTTTCTTTGCGTTTTAAGTCGATATTCTGGAATTTTTTTCATGTATTAATATTGATCCAATTTTAATGAATTTTTTTTTGAATCATAGATAAATTAATCTTCTTTCTGAAAATATTTTTGTTTTTCTTGTATTTCAATTATATATTTTTAAATAAATTTTTTTGTAAGTAAAAAAAAAAGCAATATAAATTTTTTCAATTTCATAAAAGTATATGGGATCCATGCGGATCCCTAACAAACTCAATAGATCCTGAAACTAGAATACATGTAGAACATGATTGCATCGAAACTTTTTGCCCGATTTTGCCCGAAAAATTTTTATTAATTTTTTTATAATTAAATCGGCAGAAAAACAAGTGTTTTCCTTCAAACCATATGAACTTCTCTCTGCTTTACAGATAATATTGAAACGTGACAAAGGGCTGACGGACAAAATAAAACCAGGCTATTATTAGAATGACCATAAAATTTGAAGGGGGGCCTCAAATTTTGTAATCTTTTGAAAAAATAATCTATTAAAAGGGAATATCCAATATTTGAAAATTGTATCTTTTCTTGTTCATATTCTTATTAATATTATTGAAATAACTATATTATTTTTGTATACAAGTGGTAAAGCCCCCCTGGACCCCCTTACATGCCTTCGATGAGCAAATGCATCAAATTTATTCTTGCTCACTGTTTGGAAATTTTGCAATTGCTCGACTTCTGCGCAAAATTTTAAAGTTTTAAATGATATTTATTTTTTAGCAAATAATTTTTATTTAAGTATAATGACCGAGACATAGAAGCTGACTCCAAGGGGCCCAAGAGGCTCGAGCCCCCCCCCCCAAACCCCCCAATGTTGAGGGAAGAGAAAATAAGTCATCTTTGTAATCAGCAATCCATTAAAATGTATATAAAGACATATTGCTTGTAATTATCAAAAAAAAATATTTTTTTGCTCCCTTCAGTAAGGGGTAGTTCACCCCATGTATGTTTTTTTTGTAAAAATAAATGTCATTTTTGCAAAACGCATATTTTTTTTGATTTTTTGACATATGTTTTTCTTTATATTTCACACATCATAATTTTTTTTCAACTTTGTCAAGGGGTAATTTCAACCCCTTTCCGTAAAATATGAAAATATTGAAGAGTATAGAAGAACATATGATTGTGTATGTATAGTTTTAATTTTTGTAAAAATCCGCCCAAAAAAGATAATTATGGCCGCTTTTTTCGATTTCAGCCCACTGTGCGTCGCGGGTTCGGACCCAGGCAGTCCGATGATTTTATTTAAGCCATTTGGATACCAGATGGCTTAAATAAAAATGCCTGACCCCACAATAGATATTTTCTCTACAACGGTTATCGTCTAAAGTCTTATATGGCCTGAGTTGCCGAAAAGACTGTGTGAATGTGTGTGAATGTGAGTGTGGAATGAGAAAAAGTGTGAATGTTTTTTTTATTCAAAAAAAAAAAAATATATATTTAGCTCGGGCCCACACTTTCCAATAATCTTTAGAATTGATTTAATTATTTCAAGGGCTTCAATATCCACATCCATCCATTTCCGTAACTTTAAAAATTAATAACTCAGAAATTCAGGAATGCTGGGAATAAAAAAATCAGTTTCTTCTTTATCACCACTAGGGATTATAGAAAAATCTGGTGTGACTGGTCGCACAGCACACAACTTTCTCTTACCTTCAGTAATCGAAAGTTGTGTTCTATGCTTGTCATACCAGATTTTTTGTGTCGACATTTA
Organism: Euborellia annulipes; assembly: GCA_023213315.1. Lineage (NCBI taxonomy): Eukaryota > Metazoa > Arthropoda > Insecta > Dermaptera > Anisolabididae > Euborellia > Euborellia annulipes. Next base: position 12,684 of record JAKCPI010010871.1, read on the forward strand.
TTTAGTTTCCGCCGATATATTAGAAAGCATCTAAAAAATGTTTGATTTTTGAATTTTAATCAAAATCGTTGGAGCAAATTTTGAGAAAATCGAAAAAAAACTGAAAAAGTACATCAGTAAAGTACTAGTACTCTCTGGTCGATTTTGATTAAAAAGCTTATTTTCCCGCTCCAGAGGGCCTTAAATATAGAATTTCAACCACCTAGCTCGATTCCTTCGTGCTTTAAAATGAAGCCAGACTAGACATCGAATCTTTGACATGAATCCAATACTTTCTATCTATATACTGTATAATATACAGTGTATACTGTATGTATATTAAAATATACATATAGGTAAGAGAAAGTATTATGAAAAATAATCGATTATTCCGATTAATCGATTATTGGATCTGAACAGACAAAAAAATAATCGATTATGGAAAATATAATAGATTATACCTTTTTTTTTTCTCTAATAAAATTTTCATTTTTTCCTCTCGCGAAATTCATTTGAGCTTTTTTTTAACATAAGAGTATCATCCCATCTTTTTCAAACACATACTTTCCGAATATAATCGAAATAATCGATTATTTTGCAAATCCCTAATCACCACTTCGAAATATCGGGACTCCACTCTATAAGGATGTTGGCAAAAAACGCTTAAAAATTCTGCCGATGTTTTGGTTGTCAATCATGATCTTTTTCAGGATAATTAATTTATTACATAAATAAAGGATCTTTGAGTATTATTTTCATATATTTATCATAAGAGAGATAAGCCTCGGGAAAGTAGTTCTATTAAATAAACACAAATAGTGATATCATATTTAATATTTTAGTACTTTTTTAACCTTATTGACCGATTTCCGTTGTTTAATGCAAGGTATTTTTGAATACTAGTATTTTCGATATTAATTTCTAGGAATTATAGCTTATCAGTCAACTTGATTGAGATAGTCTGTCTGTCTGTGTGTGGTCAATTTTATCATGAAGGAATTGAGTTGGAGGTTGAAATTTTATATTTAAGTTAGGTACCTCCTTGAGAGGTGACAGGAAGCCTTTAAACAAAATCGACCAAAGAGTACTAGTACTTTACTGATGTACTTTTTCAGTTTTTTTCGATTTTCTCAAAATTACCTCTTACGATTTTGATTAAAATTCAAAAATCAATTCTTTTTTAGATGCTCTTTTAAAATGTATATTCTCATTTTGTCATTGAAATCTTCTGAAGACCACTTTACTCTTGTATTCCATAGAAAAGATAGGAGAAATGATTGCCGTGGTAACAAAATATAAATATTTTCCCATACTTATAAATTTTACATCTTGAATTCGAATATATTGGCGGAAACTAAATATATCTCGACACAAAAAAATCTGGTGTGACAAGCACAGAACACAACTTTCGTTTATTGAAGATAAGAGAAAGTTGTGTGCTGTGCTACAGTCACATTAATTATTTTTTAGATGTTCATTCAAAACAAAAAATTCATTTCAATTTCACTAAAAATTTACCACAAATGCGTTTACTTTCGTCTTCTAAAGGGGTTAAAAAAAAAGAAGAAAGTACCCTAATAAAATTCCTATATAAATAGTTAGATGTCTCTCAGAGAGAAGGTCGTTAGGGCGTCTCTCTCTCTCTCTCTCTCGCATTAGCGCTCGAGTCACACGCGGTTTTAAATAAAGATGGTTGTCACGCACTCTATACGACGACGAGGGCGGATTACGGTCTGTACGTTGCGGGAGAGAGAGAGAGAAAAAATGAAGGAGAAAAAAAAACGGGTCTTCTTTATTCTACTCTATGACGAAAGAGAAAAGAAAAGAACCCCCCCCTCCCCCACCTCCCCTCACCCCCATCATCATAAGATGAGAAGAAAATAATCATAAATATTTTTTTTGAATATTCAGGTCGTATTTGCGATTAAAGTAGAGAGGGAATGACGTCATACAATATGAACAATTAAGTTTTACATTTACCGCCTAGAGTAACTCGGTACTGAATCGTCTTATAATTCATATGAAATAGATAGAGAAATATTTATATCTTGTTACCATGACAACCATTGTTAGAATTACAAACTTTACCCCTCTATATCTCCCGAACCGTTCAATTTAGCGTGATTAAGTATTAGACCACTTTTGTTTGTAATTTAATTTCGATTATTTTTGTATAGATGAGTTTTTGCGGAAAACCGCATAGTTTTCGAGATATTTGCGAAAAATCATCTTCCCGCAACTTTACCAACTTATTCCCGCTAAACGCCCCGGTATTAGAAATGCTGACCCTAGAGTATGTTTCCATCACTAAAATGCAACCTATTCTGAAAATATTAGCCTTCAGAAAACTCTTGTCCATTTTTATCGCCAGCTCTTGGACTTATTTTAAATCGTAGGAACGCCTGGGAGTTAGGCAACCAGTAGCATAAAGAAGAGATTCAAAGAAACCACTACACTCCCACTTGACCCAACATAATTTTTTTCTAATAGGTCAGAAGTAGTAGGCAAGTCTCTACGTTCTACGTAGAGCCAAGAGCGGATATAGAGGGAGGGGGTAAAGGGGGTAATTACTGTAATATGTTAATTAAATAAGAGACCTCAATTTAAGGCTTTAAAACATCAAAATTCAACTTTATTTAATAACATTAAATGTTAGTTTTATAATAATAATAAATGTATCAAAATAGCAACAACATGTAAAATACAAAAGATATATCACATTCACCCCCCCCTCCCCCTTGAGATCTGAAAAAAATACTTTTTTTTCGAAAAAAAAAAAATTGATTTTGAATGTAAAATTTAAAAAATTAATACTTAAAAATTTGATTTGTATTTATAATCTGTCAAACAAGACCAGAATGTGCCTTTAAATTACCGAAATTAAGTAAAAATTGTGTGCTGTGCGACCAGTCACACCAGATTCCCCCCCCCCCCGAGAAACACCTCTGGATCCCCTCTTGCGTAGAGCCAAGAAATGTCAGAATGGTAGCTAATAATTTAATGCATTTGGCTTTTATCAATGAAATAGAAGTACTTTTTGTACCTTTTATAAAAACATAAATATATATGTCGTAGACAGATCGTGTAATGGTCAAACAATTACATGATCTGGCTAAAAATTTTAGACAGTTCATGAAATGCAATTGGGCCTTAGACAGATCGTGTAATGCTCGAGAATTACATGAAATGTCTAAATTTTTTAGGCAGTTCATGATCTGCCTAACAGCAGTTTTGCCGATCGTGTACTGTTTGTAATTTAATGCAATAAATCTAAAAAAAAATTTTTATTTTTTCGAAAATCAAAAAAAGGGCTTCTATAAGTTGTAGACATTTTAAATAGCTTTAATTTAAAATAAGTTGAGGTAGATAGCTTCAAATTTGTGGCCGCAATCTCCCAAAATTAGAACCCCGAGACGCCCACCTTAACTCAAGATTTACAAAGTGAGCAAGATTTGGAAAATTTAGTAATCGATAATAATAATAATATTGAAAATTGACTTTTTTCGAGATCTTTATTTGCTTTACAAACAGTACACGATCGGCAAAACTGCTGTTAGGCAGCTCATGAACTGCCTAAAAAATTTAGACATTTCATGTAATTCTCGAGCATTACACGATCTGTCTAAGGCCCAATTGCATTTCATGAACTGTCTAAAATTTTTAGCCAGATCATGTAACTGTTTGACCATTACACGATCTGGCTGCAGTTCATGAAATGTCTAGACCAGCGGTGCCCAACCTACGGCCCGCGGGCCGGATCCGGCCCGCGAAGAAGCTCAATCCGGCCCGCGAGCTCCTAGTCGGATATTCGTAAATTATTGACCAAATACCGCGTATTTTTAAATTCATTAAAGTGTGTGTCATGCCGATGTCGACTAGTGCTGCCGCGAGTGGCCGATAGTCGAGGTGACTACAGAGTGAAGTTAGTTATAATCATGGAGTTACTAGTTAATTTTTGATAAATAAGTTATTAAAAAATATAAATTTAATTTTGTGAAAGTTTTATAATATTGAATATTTTTTCCCCAAATAATGTCGACGAAAAAACGTAAAGTGGATAGTGAGTGCCGCGTTTTTCAAGAGAAATGGACAAACATGTACTTTTTTGTGGCGCAAGGGGAAAAATGCTTATGCCTTATTTGCAAGGAAAGTTTATCTGTATTTAAAGAACATAACATCAAACGACATTACGATTCCAAACATAAGCAGACATATAACAAATACGTCGGTGTGTGCCGCGAAAATAAAATTACAAATTTACAAAGTGAAATTGGCGGATTAACCAAACTATTTAACAACGCGAAAAATATTAATGAGTCGATTGTGCGAGCTAGCTATCGAGTAGGTCACATAATAGGCAAAGAAGTTCATCCATTTTCAGATGGGGAATTTGTTAAAAGGTGCTTAATGGCGGTAGTGGAAGAAGTGTGCCCGGAAAAAAAGTGCATTCGAATCTGTGAGTTTATCACGTATGACAATGACACGAAGAATAGAAGATTTAGGAAGTGATCTTATGGTACAATTAAAATCAAAAGCAAGTCAGTTCAAAATGTTTTCCATTGCTACAGATGAATCTACGGACGTGACTGATATTGCGCAATTGCTTGTATTCATCCGTGGAATAAATAATAGTTTTGAAGTTACGGAGGAACTTGCTGCAATGAAAAGTATTAAAACAACTACTACGGGTGAAGATTTATTTAAGGAAGTATCCGAAATTTTTGATGATCTTAACCTTGACTGGAATAAATTAACGGCCATAACTACAGATGGCGCTCCATCTATGGTTGGTCGGCACAATGGGCTAGTAGCCAGATTAAGGAAAAAAGTGCTGGAATCAAATGGATCACCGCCGTTGGATATACATTGTATCATTCACCAACAAAATCTTTGTGGAAAAATTTTAAATTTAGATCATGTTATGAAGGTAGTTACTAAATCCGTAAATTTAATAAGATCATATTCTACGAATCACAGAATATTCAAAGAATTTCTTTTACAAATTGAAGCCGAATATGGTGATGTGGTTTATCATAGCGAAATCCGCTGGCTGAGCCGCGGTAGGGTACTACAGCGATTTTTTGATTTGAGACATGAAATTGATATATTCTTTATTGAAAAATCAACTCAGCTCCACGAACTAAGTAACCCTGTGTGGCTGTGGGATTTAGCTATACTCTGTGATTTAACTGCGTATGTAAATGAACTTAATCTCAAATTGCAATGCAAAGACAAACTTATTTCCCATGTATATGCTGATTTATGTGCGTTTCAAACAAAATTAAAGCTTTTCATACAGCAAACGGAAAAAGGACAGTTGACGCACTTTCCGACTTGCACTGCTTTACGTAAAGAAAGGAAAAATGATCATTTTCCAAGTGAAAAAATTACCAAGATGCTGCAATTACTCAGCAAAAGTTTCGAAGATAGATTTGCAGATTTTCACCGGATTAAAAATGAAATACGCTTGTTTGAAAATCCTTTTACAGTGGATGTTTCTACGGCGCCAGGTGATTTACAATTAGAATTAATTGAATTGCAATGCCAAACACCATTACAGGATCTTTTTCGCGAGAAGTCCTTACCAGATTTTTATGCAGCGTTAGATTCTTATCCGAATTTGAGAAACCTTGGAATGAAAATGACAACGGCGTTTGCAAGCACGTACATTTGTGAACAAACATTTTCAACTTTAAAAAGAGCCAAACCAGCGTCTCGCGCTCGACTTTCAGATGATCACCTTCATTCCATATTAAGGATGAACGTCACTCAACTTGAACCAAATATTAAAAAATTAGTTTCTGAAAAACAACATCAGACTTCACATTAATAAATCGTGAGTACAGATTTTGTTCTTTTGAAATTTTAACCTTTTATGATTTCATTTAATTCTAAAAATAAATTAAAAAACGCAACATTTTCATAAAATTTATAAATATTTAAAAAAAATGAATCAGCACAAACATATTCGTGAATTCATTGAAAATGTTGAATTTTTTTCAAAGGTGTTACTAAGATATGCAATTATAAAGAATCCGGCCCGCGAAATCGTATGTCATGATGAATCCGGCCCACGGACAAAAAAAGGTTGGGCAATCCTGGTCTAGACAGTTCATGAACTGTCTAATTTCACGATCTGTCTACGACATATATATAAATATAAATATAGGCTAATACTATATCGGCTGTTAGACTAGCCTGCCATCTATTGCAAGAATGCTGAACTAATTTGACAGTTGGTTTTTAAATAAATCATCTAAGCTTATTTTCAAAATTTCTTAATTAATATGTGATTAATAATAACATTAAATTCATTCATTCATTCAAAAAAGTTTATTGGGACAGATTGTTTTTTTGTATTTGCTTGATAACAAAAAAATTAATTACGATAATTTTTTAATAAGTCATTAAACAAATTATAGCTCGATGTCAAAATAATCTCTTATGAATTTAATTCATTTAAAAAAAAAAACCGCATTGAAAAATTCCTCATATTAGTATAATTTTTTTTTTAACGCCGCTCCTACACCCCCTTAAACAAATCAATCTTAATATTTATTTGTTGTTTTTTTTTTTGAGAGATGAAATTTATTATTATTCCCCAACAACCAGAAAACATATTGTTCAAGTATAGTAGCATCTCTCTCTCTCTCTCTCTCTCTTGTTTTATACGATTATAAATCATAATAAATTATTCCCACTTGATTCATTAAAGGCTATGTTACACAACAACAAAATTTGTTTTCTTAGTGTTGCTTAGGAAAACTTACCCGTTTATTTTTTGTTTTTTTTAAGGAGAAAAGTGGGAGGGAGGATTAATTAATAATTGAAACTGGCGTTTTAATATAAAATTTCATTCATCTTGAAACCTAAGTGATAATTAATTATTTCAAAGTGTGTGTTGAAAAAAGAGAGGGTCATCTGCGTAATTACTCTTCTTTAAAGTTCTATTAATTACTCATTTAGCATTACAAGTGGAGACTGACTGTTCAATCTTTGCCTTTATTTACAGTGCGAGTCAAAAATATGACACCACCTCAAAATATTAAACTAACAAGGGGAGTGCATAGGCTTCATGTCACCGATTTGAACGAAAATTTTTGTATGTATAGTACTTAATGAAAAACAAATTCTGTTAAAGCGCGAGAACGCGCTTCTCAACCGTTCGTCTAAAAAAAAAAATGTTTAAGATTTTGCCAGCATGTCTTGCTAACAATAAGATTTACAAAAGCCGCGATGGGTAGATCGGTAACGTTCATTCTTTGTAAACATGAAATCCCGAGTTCGAATCTCGCCCTGGACAACTATTTTTTTGTGTAATTTATTTATTTTTTTTTTGGATTTCTAAGAATATTTTTTAATATTAATAAATAAATAAAAAGTTTTTTTTAATTATTGTCTTTTAATTTTTCTCATGTTAAGAAGCGGTTCATTGTTAATTTTTTTTTGGGGGAAAAATTACATAAACTAAATTTATTAAGTCTTTGCAAAAACCATTTACAAATGTATGGTAATTTTCGAAAACCGTTTGGAAATTAGAGTACAATTCAAGTCTATTCTCTAAAAACAGACGTTAAAATTTAAAATAAACAAATGGGTGTTAAAAAGTAATGTAAGCGTTAAAAAATGCTATTCAAAATCACTTCCTTGCCTCAAATAGCTATTCTGTAAACAAAAGCTTTAAAGCCAAAGCGTTAACATTTAGTAAATAGTGTTAAAAATTAATGCCATGTCTAGGGGGTGCCTTTAATAATTTAACGTCGTGTTTAAAATAAAAATAATCTAAAAAGCAAGGTTATGATTTTGATAGGTTTGAAATTTAAGCAACATGTTAACCTCGCTGTTAAAACTTTGCATTTTTTAACTCTGATTGTTTTTACATTACTTTTTAACACTCATTTGTTTATTTTAAATTTTAACGTCTGTTTTTAGAGAATAGATCTGATTGTGTGGTAATTTCAGAATTTCTAAGCTGTTTTCGAAAAAATTACAATTTTTAACAAAAATTACTTTACATTGTATGTAAAATAAATAAAATATTCTATTTTTCAAGGATAATTGTAATTTTAAAATGTTTTTTTTTTTTTTTTTTTTTTCTTGCAAAGCACATGAGTGAACATAACCATGAATTTTAAATGGACAACGTCAGTTTAATGCACCACAGTTATTAAAACAATTTGAAACACCTGTTTGTTTCATAATGAACCAAATATGTAGGGAATGATTAAGAAAAAGCGAGCGTCAACTGACTCCAGCCCCCATCAGCGGACTAACGTTATGAATAAAATCATTTGTGAATTGTATAAACGATATATCAGAAAAATATGTTGAAAAATAAAGTACGTAATTCGTAATTCAAAAAAAAAAAAAAATTTCAACTCCACCCTAACACCCATAATATGATTTTTCAATTGGTTTTTAATATGATTGATGAGAAAATGGATTTGATTTCAAATGCATTTATCTTGGATTGAAAAGGTTTGTCTTTTCCATTTCGAAACTGTCAAACCAAAAAAAAAAGGCACAGAGAGAGAGAGAACAAAGGATTAAAGTGTTTTGATTAAAAACTTGTGTCCAATAATAGTGTAATAAAAGACAGAGAGATTGAAAGAAAGGTAGGTGTTCACATTTACAACAATTTGGTGCTGACGAGGTTAATCAGTTGCTTACAAAAAAATTTGAAACTTGTCTAAACGTACTTAAAAAAAATCTGGTGTGACTGGCGCACAGCACACAACTTTCTCTTACCCTTCGGTAAGAGAAAGTTGTGCACTGTGCTGGTCACACCAGATTTTTTTGTGTCGAGATATATTTAGTTTCCGATAGTACCTTAGTTCGGTACATTGGATTTTCAAGATGTAAAATTTCATAAGAATGGAAAAAAATTATGAAATGGGGCCCTATTTGGATTAATAATAAAAATGGGGGGTAAAAAATTTTTAGAAAATTATTTAAATTCTGTTACCATGGCAACCATTTCTCCTATCTTTTCTATGAAGTACAAGAGTAAAGTGGGCTTCAGAAGATTTCAATGGCAAAATGAGAATATACATTTTAAAGAGCAACTAAAAAAATAGTTGATATATGAATTTTAAAAAAAAATCGTTGGAGCAAATTTAGAGAAAATCGAAAAAAAAACTGAAAAAGTGCATCAGTAAAGTACTAGTACTCTTTGGTCGATTTTGTTCAAAAGCTTTCGTGTCAGGTCCCATGGGGGTGTCTAACTTAAATATAAAATTTCAACCTCCTAGCTCTTTCCCTTCTTGAGATATTTTGATCACAGACAGACACACAGACGACAGACAGACAGACAGACAGACCATGTCGCGAAAACCACTTTTTTGGATTCAGGGGACCTCAAAACGTGAAGATCCATCAAAATCTCGACATCGAATTTTTGACATGAATCCAATACTTTCTCTCTATATATATATTACATACATACATAGGTAAGAGAAAGTAAAAAACTAGACTATTATAAAAAATTTTTCAATGCGGTTTTTTTTTAAATGAATTAAATTCATAAGAGATTATTGGGACATCGAGCTATAATTTTTTTAATGACTTATTAAAAAATTATCGTAATTAATTTTTTTGTTATCAAGCAAATTACAAAAAAACAATCTGTCCCAATAATCTTTAATTTTTTTTTTAATTTAAAAATGAATTTATTGTTATTTTTAATCACATATTGATTAAGAAATTTTTAAAATAAGCTTAGATGATTTATTTAAAAACCAACGGCAAGTGAGTTCAGATTCTTGCAATAGATGGCAGCTAGTCTAACAGCCGATCCACTGGCCTATATTTATATATTTTTATGCTTTTATAAAAGATACATAATATATAATAACATTTATAAAGTATATGGCTGACATCTCTCTTCCTTCTTCCCTTCTAATTTGTAAAGACACTCTTATATTATCCATTTATTGTTAAAAGATCAATGAAAATCAACCAAATGCATTAAATATTATTACCTACCATTCTGACATCTCCTTGGCAAATTTTTTGAATTACTTGATTTTTTTGGGCATGCTTTTTATGCACACACGCCTTCTTATCGGGAAAAACATGCGTAACACCTTCGCTCCCGTTCCCCCTTAAATTCCTTTTAAAAAATAAATTTTGCCAACATTTATATTATTGTAAATAAATTCGAGTTTTTCTGTCGGTTTT
>JAKCPI010010873.1:0-23224 GCA_023213315.1 Euborellia annulipes
TAAAATGGGGGGGGGGGGGGAGGCGTCATAAGTTTAATTATTTTTAAGGGAGGCGTGGTAACATAAAGTTTGGAAACCACTGCTCTAGATACATTTTAAAGAGAATCTAAAAAATACATTTTAAAGAGCATCTACTTTGTTGTATTTTGATATTACTGTATTTTATAATTGTATTTATTGTGTGGAAGGGATGGCCTAAGCTGCCTACCTTAATAAGAAAAAAAAAAAAAAAAGAGCATCTAAAAAATATATTTTAAAGAGCATCTAAAAAATAATTGATTTATGAATTTTAAACGAAATCGTTGGAGCAAATTTTGAGAAAATAGAAAAAAAAAAACTGAAAAAGTACATCAGTAAAATACTAGTACTCTTTGACCGATTTTGTTCAAAAGCTTCGTGTCAGAAGGGTACTTAACTTAAATATAAAATTTCAACCTCATAGCTCTTTTCGTTCTTGAAACTAAACTTGAACTTCTTCGAAAGAAAATATTCAAGAAACAATCTGAGATTTAAAGTTAGGTTTTTAATTACCTTACTGTCATGTCACAGGGTGACATCTAAGTCTAGAGGCAATCTAAAATATCGATCGATCTTAGTTTGAATACATTCCCTTTCATCAGAAAAACATTGTGCTTTTCATAGTTAGTATTTATAGAATTAGTAGTTGGATGGGAAGCCTAAATACATCACTGAAAAGGCAAATTTATTTTTTATATTATATTATTATATGTTTAAAGATTTATTTACCAATAAATTAATCAAAAAATTAATTAATAGTGCAATAAATTAAAGAGTGTAAGAGAGGGAGAAGTGTAATTGAAGTTGGAAGGTGGAAGGAGAAGATTCACTTTTACAGGTGACATTAAAACATTTCATTAAAGCGTGAAGAGGAAAGAGAAAGAGATAGAGAGTCAGAGTGTCAAGTTTAAAAGGCTTATTGTCTCATTAAAAAATAAATAAATAAATAAAAAGAATATGTTTAAAACTAATTAAATTTCAATCCTAATTTAATTCTCTGAATGGTGAGGGAATGATACTTTTCAAGATCGAAATTACAAATTGTTTAATAATTGGGATTCTGTTTTTACTTCATCTTACCTATATCTACATGTTAATATATATAGAAAGAAAGTATTGGATTCATGTCAAAAATTCGAAGTCTAGATTTTGACGGATATACACATTTAGAGGTCCCCTGAATCCAAAAAAGTTTAAAAAACATGATCTGTGTGTGTGTCTGTGAACAAAATATATCAAGAACGAAAAGAGCTTGGAAGTAGAAATTTTATATTTAAGTTAGGCACCCCCATGGGACGTGACACGAAGCTTTTGAACAAAATCAACCAAAGAGTACTAGTACTTTACTGATGCACTTTTTTAGTTTTTTCGATTTTCCCAAAATTTGCTCCAACATGATTTTGATTAAAATTCAAAAATCAATTATTTTTTAGATGCTCTCTAAAATGTATATTCTCATTTTGCCATTGATATTTTCTGAAGATCACTTTACACCTGTACTCCATAGAAAAGATAGGAGAAATGATTGCCATGGTAACAAAATATGAATATTTTCCCATACTATAAATTTTACAACTTGAAAATTGAATGTACCGTACTGTCGGGAACTAAATATATGTCGACAGAAAAAATCTGGTGCGACCAGTCACACCAGATTTTTTTTGTTAAAGGGTTTTCCGGCTTGGCTATTTAGACCACACTCCTAGACACGGAAAATTTGTCTTTACCAATCCAAACATATTATTATGATAAAAGTTGTTCACTAGGGGAGTAAAGAGCCTTGATGACCTAAGTGTGTTCCCCCACTGTGATAAACGGCCACTTTAACCTAACCTAACCTAATCTACTCCCAAAGGGGAATTTAATTAAAAATTTTTTTAAAGGAATCAATTTTTTTTTTAATAAGCTGATGCCTGCAAACGTCTCAAATGGACAAGACTTCGATTGAAGCATAACAGAAGATTATTGTTTGTTCATGTATGTTTGTTCTCTATTAAAGCTCATAGTCTCATTGCTGGGGTCATTTTCAAATTCGATTAGATTATTTTATATAGCCTACTGAATAAACGTGGTTTTTCGTATTTCACCCAGATATTATATCCGGTATTTTAAAAATAATTGTGTGTATGGGAAGAGAAGTATATTTAAAAATAAATTCGGGCTGAGGTGGGGGGGGGGGGGCGAAAAAAAATCATATACACGCACTTGACTTATGTATACATAGATATGTACAAAATATACATATAGGCCCTCTCATCTTGTGAGGTCCCAGGCCCCAAACTATCTCGGTAAGCCCCTGGAAACATATTTATAAATGGAAATTTTTAATGTAACAGGTATTTGAAGTGTTACAGGGTTTTATATGATATAAAGATTTGGATTTCTAGCTCGATATATTTCGGGTTATCAGCCATTAAAATATTTCTATCATTTAAAATCCAGTGAAACCTCACACCCATTTTTTAATTTTTTTCTGTTTATTTTATTAAATATCTTTTATCCAAGTGACAGGTGCCCAACAAATTCGGATTTTCCATACCAGAGAATAAGAGAAAGGCGGCTGTGGATGGGAATAGACTTAACACATTTCTACCTCGAAAACCAGTTAATAAATCAAAAGTGTATAATATGAACAAACTGATTTTTTTTTTTAACGATTATATGAGTATTAATAAATTTAAATTGGGTATAGGAGACTTTGCAGCCAAGGAAATTAAATAAAAAACTTATTTAATTATTAATCGTCGACGTTTCGGTCACAAGTCACGACCTTCCTCAGGACGATTAATTGTTAGAATAATCGTCCTGAGGAAGGTCGTGACTTGCGACCAAAACGTCGACGATTAATAATTAAATAAGTTTTTTATTTAATTTCCTTGGCTGCAAAGTCTCCTATACCCAATTCAAAGTCTACAGCCACTTCTCATCACTAATAAATTTAAATAATTATATAGCTCATTTCTCAAAGGGATTTTATTAAGTTGCTAAAAAAAAGTGAAAAAATTAATAAATAATTATTACAAAATTTTTCGCACATGAGAATTTTGTTAGCTACCTTTATACAGTTTTTGTCCGTATTTTGAAATGTTCATGAACCGAATTTCTAGATTTTTCTTAATTTACTTGGATTAAAAAAAAGATTCGTTTTAATTTTCAATGGGGGGGGGGGCTGCTGGGGTGGGGGTTTTGCTGGTTGGTGGGCCATTTTTCCGGTTTCGTCGTCTTGGCCGTTGCCGAAAGCTGTTGTGTGTGTGTTTGGGTGTGTGGAGGGTGTTTAAAAAAAAAAAAAAAAAAAAAAAAACAGAATTATTGCATGTTTGTTATTTTTTTATTGCAGAAAAAATTCAGTTAGTCTCTAAGCTACATTACATTACACGTACCGCCCGTCTGGATCCGGCCTTATATGACCAGAATATTTAGGAACTTAAAGCAAAATTTGTTTTATCAATAGGCTTATATTTTGTGGATTTTGTAGTAAAGGAAAGGCCAAGGTAAATACACCAAAAAAAGAGTTGGCATCCTAATCCCATGAATCAATAAAACTCACAAAGAATTGTTTGAAAAAAAAAAAAAAAAAAAAAAATTGAAAAATTTTTTTTCTATCAATAAATTTAGTATTCCGTTCAATAACACATGATTAAATTAGAAATAAATCCTATTGTTTTTATATGAGAATTTGATTGAAATCTAAGGCGTGTGAGATAGATAGAGAGAGAAACGCAAACTCAAATCTCCATTTTAGAATGGCGAAATAAATAAATATTTGCCGAAAAAATAAAGGGAAGTAAATTAATTTATTGCATTTGCTTTTGTTTTGCGTTCATTCTCTCTCTTTTTCTTTTTTTTAGATTCGAGAGAGATGTAAAAGTCGTCTGAGATCTATCTTTTTCTATCGGATTAACTCTTCTAGATTCCCCTCGGAAACTATATTGAAAGACAAGATAGATAGATAGATAAATAAATAAATAAGCAGCTTATTTATTTAGAAACTGAGTTGAGAGGCGCGAATCATAAGTAACGTCATATATACAGTGTGGGACTAAAAGCCTGAAACCTTACGAGTGATATATATTATATACGGGTATAAAAAAAAAAAAAAGTTTTCAAGTTTGATTCGAAAAATAAATTATTTACAAACATGATGGAACGAACCTTTTGGGAATATGAGAATAAATAAAAAAGAGGGTCGGGTTTTATTTATGAGTTTAAGATTTACAAAATAATAATAAAAGGATTGTATGAATTTATGAAATTTATGCAAAATATATTTTTTTTTTTTTTGAAAAAACTAATGAGTGACATCCTGTCCATTCATTTTGTACATTTGATAGAGTATATCAAATTTTGACAGATATTTGTTTGTTTAGGATATAAAATTCACAATAGCACAACAAACATATATTTTAATTAAGCTCATGTTAATGAATCGTAAACAGTCATTTGATCTAATTTTTTGGAATTATTATTTTGGAGTTAAAAATATGATGAGGGTTTTTGATTGCACTTTTCCCTATATTTTTAATTTATTTACCGCTGCTACCCGAAGACAAACAGACCCGAGATTTTACTCTTTTTAATATAAGTTTTGAAAAAAAAAAAAAAAAAAAACAGTAGGGCCTATATAGAAATTAATTGATATTATGAAAGTATAGTAGGGTCTGTCCAAGGCACGATGCCATTGATTAATAGATTGAATTTTATTTTTAAAAAATAATCTAGTATGAAAATAAATTTAAAATACGTACCAGTATGAATAAGACTTTCATTTGGTAAAATACAGAGACTTATGTAGTGTTTTATTTTATGTAATTAATTACATTTAGATACTATATAATTATTATTAGTCAATTATAAAAACTTTTAATAACAATCGAAAAGTTGCCTCTAGTTTTAACCTCAGAAACCTCAATTCCTTTGATGTCTTATGTGCCGCTTAGAAAGTACAGTAGAGTCCCGGTAATCCGAACCTCGCTAATCCGAACTCTTTTTGAGTACGATTTTTTTTTTTTTTTTTTAAGAGGAATATAAATGAAAATTAGACATTAAAGGAACTTTATTTTATTAAAAAATACGAATTATAATAAAATATTTATTTAGAGTTTAATATCACCGATAAGTTTCACGGTTTACAACGTTATAAATACGACTTTATTATCAAAATTAACTAATTCAAGCTTACAATTCCGGTTAATCCGAACTTCCCGATAATCCGAACGACCCTCGGTCCGAATTAGTTCGGATTAACGGGACTCTACTGTAATTCTACTTTAAAAGTCAAAACCCTCATTGAAGAATGTGAGGTTTAAATACGAATTACTGATTGATTTGAAATTCTAACTATAACCTCGAAACTCTCATTTGAGGTTCAAACCAGTATAGAATAATTTCTATATGGATTGAAGTTTATGAGGGCCAATTGTAGATTCTGCAGTTCTGATTTAAACCTCAAGGTTGTAAAACCGTCCGTAAGTAGGATTTTGAGGTACAAACTGGGATTACTTTCTATGTTGAATTCAATCTCCAAAAAATTAAAATGACCCTCGAAAACCTCACTGAAGATTTTGAGATTTTTAAATAGGAATTTATGTTTTGACTCGGGAAAGTAAAAATTCAAAACAGTAAAACTCATTATGATTATGGAATGTGAAATACTGACTAACATATTATTGGGGAGTAAAGAATGAGAGTGTAGGGGAGAATAATAAAGACGAAAATGGACAAATTGGACAATGGGGAAGGAGGCTATTAGCCAAAAAAAGATTGATTGGAAAAAAGAGGGAAGGCAAGAATAAAAGGTCCAAAATGGGAAATATAAACAAATGGTATACTGAATGAAAGCTCCTCGCGTTAGAATAATCGAGTTTTTTTCTGTCTGATCCTCTTTATAAGACTTGACCTTTTTCCCTATCCCCGAAAATGAATATGGTCTTTCATTTAAGCAAGATTCTCGTACTCTACACTAAAACTCTTGTAAGTTATAAAAAAAACTTCATGTTTTTCTATCCCAATATTTATTTATAGTTTATTCATATATTCAAATTTCTATATATTAATGAATAAACTTAGGTTTATAAAATATTTAAAATGTGAAAATGCAGCAGTATAAAAGTACATATTTGTGAACAAACCTATTTATTCTTTCATTGTTTGGATGACTTTCTTCTCTTCTCTCTTTCAAAGTACATACTATATACATTATTAATTCATTAAACATACTCTGTTGATTTCAACATACAATTTTCGAGAATCTTTATGAGAATTATTAAATATTTGCAGTAAGAGAAAGAGAGACGGAAATTTAATTAAGTTGAAAATGAAAATATGAATGAATGAATGTTCGGATGCTGCAAAAGATGGACCAGCAAATGCAGGTGATCTTTCTCTCTCTCTCTTTCTCAAGGAGGAACAAAGAAATGCTCTCTTCACATTCCAACCATATGACGAGTCTCTTCATTCTCCCTAAGGGTTAGAGGAGAGAATCTCACACACATCATCACTTATTATCATCATTGAAGAATAGTAAATTTTTTTTTCTTTGGAAATACTAAAATAATAGTCATGTCTGTTTTCTTAAAATGAAATTTTTGTTTGAAATCATTTTTATTTAAATAGAATATATCAATAGGTATATTTAAGTATTTTTATTTAGAATTATATATTCCTTATAATTTATTAATCAATTATTTCAATTTATTTCACTTCATTATTCTATTACCATGAATAAATATTTTTTTTTCTTAGCCCCTTAATCGTTAAATCGATTTTTTCGATAATCAAATTTTAATGTGATAAATAATGTAATATCTATTTATTAAGTACAATACTTTAGTTGAACTTCGCTTAAGGCATTATGAAATATTTTTTTTTTTATAAAAAAAAATGGTTTTTAATGACAAAATAAGTCCTAAATTTTATCGAAGTTCTTAAATGATACACACACCTAGTGTCGAAATACGTATCATATTGATAAAACAATTTGAAACACCTAACCTAGTGTATAATTTAAATTTTCTATCTTTCTATGTTTTAATTAGTGCCTACGGTCGCCAGTATCAAATGTTTTGAGCTTTGATTAGTATGTGATTTATTTAGAATATAAAATGAAAGTGAGTAGAAAAAAAAATAGTTTATTTTAGTGAATATTTCAAATTTTAAAAGCAAAATTAATTCAAATAATTCGAAAAAACTCAAATACGAAAAATTAAAATTTTTTTATATTAATTTAATGGAAGGAGGAATTAGGGATAAGAAATAAAGTAAATTCAAGCAAGAGTTTGCTGGATGTCAGTTATTTCTAATACTCATTTCCACTAAAGTCCTATCCTATTAATCTTAGCTAATGAGAATGTCGTAATTGAGAGACATCTCGGTGTAGTCTTTGTGAAAAAGAGAATGGATTACAGCCCAAAGAATGAAATGACGAAAAACACTCTGCGGGGGGTCTATTGTGCTGGAAATCCTGATAAAGCCAAACTCACTTTCAAAAAAAAAAAAAAAAAAATGACAATTAAAGCTTATTTACCTTAAATATAGGCCTACTCCAAAAAAAAACTCAGTTATTTCATCCAAAAATGATTAAAAAAATGTTTGATTTTAGTAAACAGAGTATTTTTTTAAAACTTTTCCCTTTAACTCATTCAAAAAAAAAAAAAAAAAAAAAAAAAACATGATATACATATATCAAGTTTAATAGAGTTGTTAAGCCCAGTCGTAGGGCGTGTACGATAGGGAGAGGAGTTCTAGGAGTACCAGAAAAGTTTAGATAAAGATGTCTGGATACCCCACTTGTGTAAACAGGAAATAGAGTTAATCTAAAGGATCTTTTGAATTTGATGAGAAAAAAAAAACAAGTAATATTTCTTTAAGGTAAGATATTAAATAACTCACAAGTTTAAAGATATGGAGGAAAAAAAAAATATTGACCAGAGGTGATTATTTTTTATAAGTTTAAAAATGAAATATTCCTTTTAAGTAAGAATTATTTAAGATTACGAGAATTCACACAGAAACCCACACATGGAATTTTAAAGTAAAATTTTATTTAGCTGGGCAGGGGCGGATTAAAGGGGGGGGGGGACAATCGCCCCGAGAAAAAATTGAAAAATCTGGTGTGAAAAGCACAGAACACAACTTTCGATTACCGAAGGTAAAGTACTACTACTTTTTGGCCGATTTTGATTAAAAGCTTATTTTCAAGCTCCGGGGAGGTGTCAAACTTAAATATAAAATTTCAACCTCCTAGCTCAATCAAATCCTTCATGCTTAAAATTGAACACACACAGACAGACACACACACACACAGACACATAGACAGACAATGTCGAAAAACCACTTTTTTGGATTGGACCTCAAAACGTGAAGATCCATCAAAATCTCGACATCGAATTTTTGACATGAATCCAATACTTTCTCTCTATATATATATTACATATATACATAGGTAAGAGAAAGTAAAAAGTTTTAAAAACTAGTCATCTAAAAAAAATCTTAATGAAATTTTTTATATAAAGATATATAGTAATTAAATGAAAATTTTCAAAATACAATATTTGACCTAAATTAAAAGTTATATATCACAAAAACTATTTGATTTATAGAAAAACAAAAGTCACTTTAACATAACTTCTTTTTTATGCTCTAAAAGAGCTCTGTAATCAAAATTTTAAAATTCCATTATACTGAAACAATTATATATTTCGTTGAAAATAAAAATATATTTTAACGATATTAAAGATAAATTTTATCCAATAAATATTACAAGGGCAATTTCGGGGGGTCAAAGTGGAGTAATAATTTCTTAAAATAGTTAAATGGAATTCCTTATTGTTAGCGTTTGTATTATGCTAGAGGAATTCGGGTTGACTGTCTCGAGGTTGGGTGTTGGGTGTGGTGGCCTCAGATGCCTGGAATTGTCAATGTATATGTGTGTGTAAGTGGAAGAAGAAAGAAGAAAAGCCGCCAGACTTGGTCTATAAACCATGTAAAAGAGAGAACGAGTGAGTTCCATCTTCTCATCTCTATCTGATAAGAACTCAACTCTTTCAATCTTTGTGACTTTAATTATTATACTTAGACTGAGATCCCATGAGATAGTTTGATATTTTTTACTTATTTTATTAAGATATTTGTGATAAAAAAATTTTTCCATAATTTATTCAATTTTAAAGAAAAACAAAAGTTGTTTGTAAATAAAAATAAAAATAATCTGATATGATATACCTTATAATAGGGTTATTTAATAAAAAATATTTAAAAGGAGAATATGCTTAATCATAATTAAAATATCTAAAAACGAGGAACTAAAAAAAAAAAAAAAAAAATATGAAAAATGTATTGGCAGCTAATGTACATATCTTTAAATTTTATTTTATTGGTAAGTTTTTGATTTATATCGGAACTATTCTATAAAATTAATAATTATAAATAATTGGTGTGATGGACCAGATGATTGCTCTGGTATATCTGTTGATAGGTTCGATGGCAAGTTATCTGATTCAAAAAGATTTCGTGCCAGTACCAAGTATAATATGGCCGTTTCTCGATTATCCATTTGTGATAATAGGCGTATTACTTTTCATCCCACCGGGAATGGTATTTGTATATCGTTACTTTATTGCCTTCAGAAGGTCTGTCATTATAGTAAGTATTTAGAATTTTAATTAGTTCTTTTTGAATTTGCTAATTTCCTAGACATAAATCTTAATCTCCATGAATAAGTGGTTGAGTAGATTTTTGTCCAAAATGAGTTAAGTGGCCCAAGTGAAGCAGGGAGGTATTTTTTTCTTAGAATATAAGTGAACAAGTCAGAGGGTGGCTCTAAATGTCGTTATTAAGGCGTAGGTTTCGGAAGTTAATCTAATTTTTTTTTTTTTTTTTTTTTCATAAATATTGCCAAATTTTTATAAAACTGACAAGAGCATAAAAAATAAATCACATCTAACAAAAAGAAACGAAAATCCCCCCCAAAAAAAAAGCCGAAAAAATCCGGGGTTTTTTCCAACCATGGCCATTTCAGGCCTAAAATTTTATTGTTTTTGATGGGACATATGTGACCGAAACTGCGATTTCTGAGATCAAATCAATAGACATTTCTAAATATAGATCCTGAAAAGAAAACTTTGTTTTTCTTAGATTCTTGCCATCAAAAACCAGACAATAAGTAACTTTCAAATATACAATTGAATATTTACACAACTTGGACTGTTTCTCAAAAAAAATAAGAGAAAGTAAAAAAAAGCAAACGTGTGGGGTCGTAGAACCCCCGGCAGGAACGAAGTTCCTCACGCCTTTTCTTCAACTCAGAATATAATTTAATATGAATATTATTTAAATAGACGGAAAACGCGCCGAAGGTCAAGGAGCTGCGCCCGCTGGAACCTACGGTAGATAGAAGGAAATAAAGAGAAGGAGAAGGTGGGCGTGGCCTCGCCAAGACTTCGGCTTATCTCGCATTCCTCCGTCGTTGCTCGGGCGGTGGGAACGCATTTTTGTTAGGAACGCGTTTTTGTTACGTTACATTTTCTCCTAATTCACCCTGCGTAAGCCGCGTTAAAGAACTTCGTTACAAAACACAAATGTATAAAATTATCACAAAAAACTTCAACATATAGATAAGAGATAATTAAAATACTGTAATTATTAAATCTTTAATAGAATAGAAAAAAAAAATGCAGGACATTGTTCGGGATATAAATCAAAGCGGGACTTTGAAACGAAATAAAGACCCGTAAAACGATTGGTCACCCTAGAGTCAAACCCCTAGTGAACGTTTACTTTCGGCTGATACAGATAGTAGATATAATAAAAGTGCTCTTTAAAATTTTTTCTAAAAAAACGCTTATAGTAAATATTAATATTATGTTTTCAGTATTTGATATTAATTAGTATTCTCATCATTGCCATTTTCTCATTCTTCTCTATATCTATCTCAAGTACAAATTTAATAATAATCAACGATTCAATGGCAGAACTAAAGGAAACCTTTCGTCTTTATATCGAAGGAGATAAACAGGCGACTACAACTTTTAATCATGTGCATAAATGGGTGAGTATAATTAGAGAAAAAATAAATGTATCAAGTGTATTTTAATTTTAACAAAATTTTTCAGTATAGTTGTTGTGGTTTTAACGGTCGAGAAGATTTCAATACAACAAATCCAGCACCATCTTCTTGCAAGGGCAATGTCGGTTGCAAAGATCGAATTACTAATAATATTTTTAAGGATCTGATCCTAATGCAATGTTTCAATTTTTTTACGGGTTTATATTTGGTAAGAATTTAAGTATACAATATATAACACGTGTTCACAATAAACTTTGAATAGAAAAATTCAAACAATACAATTGGAAAATCGTCTTTTTGAATAGTAGTATTCAACTTGGTCTCTAGCGCTTAGTCGGCTTTGTGTTATTTTAAAAGAAGGCTTGATTTTTTAAAAACAAATTTTTTCAAAAAATTCTGGATCTTTTACATGTAGGCCGATTTTATTTAATAGCTTATTTTCATGTCAGGGGGCACCTAACATTAAAATTCAACACTTCGTGGCTCATTTCCTTCTTGCTTTATTTTACCACCTACAAAATGCCAAAATGAGAAAATACATTTTAAACAGCATCTGAAAATAATTGATTTATGAGTTTTAATCAAAATAGTTGGAGTGAATTTTGAGAAAATCGAAAAAAAACTGCAAAAGTGCATCAGTAAAGTACTAGCACTCCTTGGCCGATTTTGATTAAAAGCTTATTTTCAAGCCTCAGGGGAGTGCTGTAAATGAGAATAAAATTTATTTGCGAATATATAAGTCTAGTTAATTTCCATTTATTTAAAAATTCTGGAAGCAAAAATTGTTGATATTGTTTTATATACTGAACAAAGTAAGGAAAAACATACGTAAAACAAATATTTCCATAAAAAAGAAAAAAAATATTATAAACAAACAAAACACATGTTACGAATTTAAGTATAAAATATTTTTTTTTAGTTTTCCTAGGATTTTTTCGGCCAGCGATGAGAAAATTGGAAAGTTTTAACATATTAATTCAAATTCAGGCACAGTCAAAAAAAAAATATTTTTCAAGTTAGCAATTCAAATAATTCCCTTAGTTCTTTTAATTAAATTGAAATGTAAGTCGATTTATAAAAATTATCCTTAAGGTTGAACGCACACCAAATGAGAAAAAAACTTTTTTGACTAAAAGTGTTTTTTCAATGCTCTTCTAGGGGTCAACGCACATCGAAGTGGCAAAACACAATTGGACATGATTCGACATCATTGAACAAAATGTTTTTCCATTGATCGTTTTGCCCAATCGGTGTGCGTTGTCATTGAGCAAAACGTTTTGCTCTTGGACAAAACGTTTTGTCCGAAAACATTTTTGCTCAATTGGTGTGCGTTTAGCCTAAGTGTTTTTCCTTAGGAATGTTGAGCAAACGTTGTCTATATATTTTAATCATATTATATTGGCATAAAAAAAACTTGATTTATTAATTATTAACAGATTTATTTAGATAGGTGTGACGATATATTTTATACTTTATCGAAAACATGAAAAAGAAAGTGGAGTTTATATGGAAAGAAGAACCCGAAGAAATGCTGCTCGAGCTCGTGATTCACTTTGAGGTACAAAGTACACGCGGTTAAATAAAATACAAATGTATTTGAAAAAGTGATTGTAATGTGTTAATAAATTTTTTTAATATTTGAAATATTTAGTAATATTATTATTAGTATTAAAGTATGATAATAAATGGAAGTAAAATGAAAGGAAAAATTAAGGCTCCTTTGCAAGATGAATACCAGTTACTTATATAGACCAAGAGTCTTAGGGCCGGTTGCTTCACTTCTAGTCAACTAGCAAACTTAGCAAATCAACGATATCAAAGTAAACAAGAACACACCCTTAAATAAGAAATGAGTTTTTTCACATATAATACTGAAAGTTTTGTGAAGTTAGCAACTTAATCATCAGGTACCCCGAGTTTCGGTTGTGAGGAGACTTTTCAGATTTTTAAAGGTAATTTATAAAAATGTATTAAAAATCAATGCGACCTATGAATATTTTGTTTTTCTTTGGGTCGACTATTTAAAAATTAAAAATATATAAATATTGGATTTTTTTTTCAAACTTTACATCTATCACTAATTTTTGCATTATTGTGAAATCTTTTATGCGCCAAACCCCAAAAGAAAATTATCTCTTCATGAATTTAAGACATGGTTAATCAAGTAAAATTCTAGGTGTTGTTTGCTTCGTACTTTCTCATTCGGTTTTATAAATATATTTTTTACGAATTTTTCTTTTCAATTTTCTTCAAAATTTTGAATATTCGTTCTTATTTTAATTAAAGTTACAAATAAATGAGAGATATTTATGTTAATTTATCAAGTTATTATAAATTGTATATTTGACATATGTCACCGAACTGGAAGACGTCTATTTATGCTCTAGTTAATGGAAAATCAATTTGTAATGAATTAGAATGTGAAATTTAGGATTTGTTTTTTTTTTTCTATAAAATTTGAAATTAGTTTTGAGCTTTATCTTTACTCTTTTTATCATTCATCCCCTTATTTTCCCATTCACTAAATAATTAATATATAATTCCTACATTTTTTATTATTAGTATTATTTTTTTAATCTAGCCAGCCATTAAAATAGGAAATGATCAAGATTAAAATGAAGGGAGGGACGTTTGTTCAGGCCCAAGGGCCATTCTACCTTTTGAATCTCAATGGCTCTAAAGGCACAATGGCACGTGTGATTAGACAGAGAACAATACGGCGTACAATACGGCCACCAGGAGTCGACAATGAGGCGATCATCTCCCTTCTCTCATTTGTGCGCCACCCACGCCTAATTCTTCCTAGCATAAAGAGAAGAGAGAGAAATCTCTCTGCTTTTGTTTGTTTACCCCATTTATTTCAATATCAATATTTTAAAAACTATTGAAAGGTTTGGGTTAGATAATAAAAAAGTATAAAATATCATATACCTATCAGAATTTGAATTCGGATAAGATAGGTAGTTATAAATAAAATAATTTTCAAAAAAAAAAATATGTGCACAATGAATAAACCCTTCCCAATTCACTATAACAGACATAGCGAACCTATGGCACGAAATAAAATTTTGATAGCAAACACAAATGAAATGATTTGATTAATCATAACGAAATTTATTTTAAAAATTATAAAAATGAATTAGAATTCAATAATAGATAGGTAAGGAAAGTGCAGCCAGGTAATCAGTCTCCACGAAATTAAACTCTCTGTTAAGGAAACAGTTTCGGCTTTAATGAGATAAAACCATCCTCAGTCCAATAATTGAGAGTATGAACTCAAATGACAAAGCGTTGAGTCAATAGTGGAGATTAATCAAAACAACTTTTTATCTCTAACTTGGCGGATTGTATATAAGACTGGTAAGCATTGCATTGTATTTTTGTACAAACAATTTATGTATAATACACACTATATGACAACTCCACTATTGACTCAATGCTTTGTCATTTGATTTCATACTCTCAACTATTGGACTGAGGATGGTTTTATCTCATTAAAGCCGAAACTGTTTCCTTAAGAGAGAGAGTTTAATTTCGTGGAGACTGATTACCTGGCTGCACTCTCCTTTCCTATCTATTGTTTAAATAGAACAGCCACTTTATTCCTTCAAATGAATTATAATTCAACAATCCATACTTTAAAAATAATTTATGATTTCTGAATATCTACCTAAGTGTATATAATATTATTTTGTGGTATGATCTGTTCGTTTTTTGTATATAAATCATAAAAATCGCAGTTTCGCAGAAATTAAAGATTGCAGAAAATTTTTTTATTTATATTTATTTATTTTTCCTGACGTTATCGTATAGTTTTTGAGCTTCCACTGAGCCGAAAAAAGTCATTATTTGAATATCAAAAAGGATGTGAAGATAATGAAACAATATCCATAGGCAAGAGTTTTACTTGGATAGTTGCTATTATTATGCTAACGAATATTTGTTTTATTTCATTTTGACTTTATTCCATGTCTTTTAGTTGGTTCATACTCGGTCGTCAACTAGGAAATAAATTTAAATTAAGAAAGTCAGTGACTTGTCGCACAGAATACAACTCTCTTACCTTCGGTAATTGAAAGTTGTGTTCTGTGCTTGAAAAAGTACAAAAGTACTCTTTGGCCGATTTTATTTAAAAGTTTTTTTCGAGCCTCAGGAAGATAACTAGCTTAAATATAAAACTCAACCTCGTAACTCATTTCATTCTTACTTTAAATTGAACACAAACATATTCACATACAAACAGACAGACCATTTTGCGGGATCCACTTTTTTGGACTCCAAAACGTGTATTTCCATCAAAATTTTCACATGGAATTTTCAACATTAATCGAATATTTTCTCTATATTTTTACATATGTAGGAAAGAGAAAGAAATAGCATAGCTGCATTTTTTATTTTTGTTACAATCTTCATATAAAAATTTTGATTTCTGGAGAGAATATCATTCTCGGCTTTATGATGACTTTCTCCGACTGATTCAGAGGGAGAAGGGGGAAATTTTTTTAATATGAATGTGAGAAGATAAATTTAGCAATTGGTAACAGATGGTCAGAGAAATTTTATAATCAAACAGCAGACGACAAAGAAGATAGAATATATTCTGATATACAGTAGAATAATTATTTTTTTTTTTTTGTAATGAAAATATAAAGAGAGAATATATATAAGATCCCGGGTTTCATCCGGCATTCCTAATTGGTTGCCAAGGCCTATTCTTCCCCGGCACTCTAAATAATTTAACCCATTTAAGGCTGACAAGCGTTCCGTTTTAGTGGGCGCCAGGACTCCCAATTTGCCTGCTGTCTTCCCTCCTTCTAAATGCATTCTCCCTCTTTTCTCATATATATCTCCACCTTAAGGTCCCTGATGACCAATGGGCTGTGGACCCATCTGTCCCCAATTGCCAAATTCCCTTCCGAACATACTCCAATACCTAACAACATGCTCTCTTTTTATTCGCACAAACGCACATAAATCGACTACTTGTTTTGTCATCCTGAACACTTGACTCCAGATTATTTTAAATAGAAATAATTCAGATAATAAGATAAGAGCTTTTTAAAGGCCTAAGTGATCAAATTTAACTTTTTTTTTTATATTTTATATTTTTTTTATTCATATTCAATCAATTGGTCCCTAAATTTTTTAGAACATCAAATAATTCGATTAATTAAAAAAAAACAACAAAAAAAAAAAGGAGACAAATTGAAAATGCAGTTTTTTTTTTAAATACTCTCGGAGGAAAAAAAAAAAGAAAATGATATCAAAACGAATTTGTTAGTTAAATCGGTGACAAAGTTGTTCGTTAAAAGGGACGACTGTTGGGGGGGGGGGTAGGGGGAGGTGAGAAGCGAGCTTGTTGTAAAGGCCCTCTATAATTAAACTTAATTAAAATCCTCAAGTCAAGTTTGGTTGTCTTAACATAGATAAATTCTAGATAATTATTTTTAATTTATTTATCATCATCATTGTACTCGGTATTATTACAATTATATCAATTTTGAGCTTAAAAATTGCAATGTTAACCAAAAATCACCCAAAAATAGCAATTAAAATACAACAACATATTATTAACAAGCAAAAAATTAACTGGAACGCTAGCCAAGAAAATATTTTTATAATACCGACTGGTAGGATAATTGTTTAAGAGCTTACTGTAGGATTTGTTTTATAGTTTTATTTAAAAAGTCATTTATTTTCACGAAGCCACTGTAACAAAATCGCGATTAATACCGTGATGAATCCATCGCTAATTTTTTTTAGATCTAATTAATATTATTACACTAACACGATGAAACTTTTTCATTTTTTTTTTTTTCAAGTGTGTCTGTGGCTGCACACAGAGATTAATTGGCCTCATTTATCATTCAGTTCAATTCGATTATAAATAAACACACACATAGACATAGACATATAGCTACGTTATAAAACTTTGTTAAACTTTTTTAATGGAAAATTAAAATTTCTGATTATGAACATTAATGAATCCTAATATAGAACAATTATTCATTTAAATTTGAATTATATCTTTTAGGGTTAGAGAGAGAGAGAGAGAGAGAGGGGCGTGTGGCCTACACGATTTTGTAATCAATGATAAAACACCCAATTGCAATTGCCAAAGTAATGCAAAAAGGGAAAAAAATGATACAAATAAAAATGAATCTTATTATCTTAAAAAATAATAATTTTGTATTCTAGATCACTTAGTGAAAGAGAAAGGTTATTAATATATGGATTCTGTTATGCATTAGTGTGTCAAGCGCCAAACAATTAAAAATTGAGTTAAGAACGGAATATTGTTTGAAATGCTATAATTAATAGTATTTTTTTATGAAATATGTCCTAAAAAAATTTATATTTAATGTTACTTGCACAATTGACAAAAAAAATTATATATAATCCAATGAAAACAAAAAACTTTAATGTTAATTTTCTCAAAACTCGGTAGGTGGCGCTTGACACACTATTGCGTAACAGGGTCCATATATCCTATCAATATTTTTAATAGGAGAATGAAATTCACAAGGTTTTCTGTTTCAATGATATATTAATTTGATATTAACACTTTATACGTATTTCGACACCATATGTGTCATCTTCAGAAGCGAATTACATACTTACATCGCTTCTGAAGAAGACACATATGGTGTCGAAATACGTATAAAGTGTTAATATCAAATTAATAATTTATTGAAACAGAAAACCTTGTGAATTTCATTCTCCTATTAAAGCATAATGTTTCAACTAGAGCCAACGGTTACCAGTTTGAAATTAATCCTATCAATATTTGAAAAAAAAAAATTAAAATTATCAGAAAGTTACCTATACAGTCCATGAAAGATAGAAAATCAACTCTAAGTGAAAAGTAAATGAAATTAAGTAAAAAAAAATCATACATTTATACGGAAATTTAGTTTAATGGAGAAAAAATTCTTGTCAGTAATTTGAATGAGGAACCAATGACTTAAATAGAATTTCTAAATCAAATTAAACGTTTTCCATGTCAAAAACAAAAATTTTGAATGAAATTCTCTTTTTTTGAGTAGTATAGAAAAGCTTATGATCGACATAAAATTATTCCCTCCCCCAAATGAAAATTTAAATAATTTGTCTCCGAAAAATCCAAATAGCCCTCGGGCTTTGTGGATGGGTTAGTGTGCTGGTCTTGTATACCATGGGTCGCTGGTTCGGATCCCAAGCAGTCCGAAGATTTTATTTAAGGCATTTGGATACCAAATAAGAATGTCTGGATCCTAAATATATATATTCAAATAATGGTTATTGTCAAAGTCTTGTATGGCATGAGTTGCCGAAAAAACTGTGTGAAATTCTGTGTGAGTGTGAGTGTGGGTGAGTGTGAATTATTAAAAAAAAAATCGAAATAATAATAAATAATAATTCCGCCCACCGAAAAGGGTTGGCAGGACTAGTAAATATATGTTTATAAGTATATCGATATTTAAAAACAGATTATAAGAGAGCAAAGTAAATAAAAACATTATGCAAATATAAATAAAGGCTAAAGAAAAAGTATTCCTTAGAACGAGAAGTAAACTAATGACTCTTGAAATGTGAAGCGAGATCTCTACTTTTGATCCAAGTGAATCGGGCATATATAGTAATAATAATAGAATTGTTTATAATTCCCATTATCACCCATTATTAGAATACTTGATACTATTCTCAAGCTGTTTATTTGGAGACAAAAACAATTTATTTTGACAGTTAACTCTAACTTCTATCTTCATATAATGTGAGCAGAGAAGCGAACAATGACAAATACAATTAGAAGACACAACTTAGTAACCAGGATTTCAAATAGTTTATATTAACTATTCGGAAACTCGCTATTAAAAAAATAAAAAAAAAGTGAAAAAAGTTTTCATTGCATGAAAGGACACAATTCGAGGCTCTATTAAAATATAGTTTAGGAGAGTTCTAGAGCTACAAACGCCGAAGAGAAACAAAAAGAGCTATAAAAAATCGAAAATAACGAAGCCCAACTATAAAACGTTGTTTTCTAATGTGCACGGCCTCCAGAGCAATTTGATTCGGTACTTGGCCGTCCGGAAAGTCCGATATCTTTAAGATTTTTATGTGAATTTGTCAGGTCGGTCAACTTCAAAGAGAAAGTCTCTTAGCTATACAAGGAATTTAGTTCTAGACTCTATTAGAAATTCGGTAATTATTAATTTTGCAAATCTCTCCCTTGTAGGCGTAGTATTTGAATTAATGCCTACTAGTAAAATCAAAATTCACATATTAAATATAAATAGAAAATATACAATTTTATAACGAAGGTATTAAAAAAGATCAAGAAACCGCCTTCCCTTTGGACAGAATAAATATTTTAATCATACATTCTCTTATGATGTGTTGCAAAAAAACAGTTTTACAAATAGTTAAAGTATCTTTAGTTAACGAAGTTTTAAATCTACTAGGCCTTTAAATTATAGGCGATTGCAAATTCTTAACTTAACGATCAGTTATCCAAAGGAGAAATTGTAAAATACAAAACTTAATTTAGTGTCTATATCATCATGAGGAGGCGATTAGCCTAGAGGATAAAGCAGTTAAGCTTATAATCCTGAGTTGAAGACAACTCGAGTTCAAATCCACCTCACGGCAATAAATTATCCAACTCTATTTGAGATGCCTCCCTCCTGAGGAAGGAAACAGGAACCCATCTCAGTATCATTCCCATGAGAGTTACTCAGAGTAACCACAACGTGTCAGGGTTGACACTAATGTCTGAGTGAGTAGTATCATCTTAAGAGACAGCTATGCATAATATAATTTTGATTCCTTTAATTTTCAATAAGTATTAAGCAGTATTAATAATATTCTAGATACTTATCTGACGAAGTGAAGTGGGAAAATAATGAGCCAGCGCAAATGTTTTTTTTTTTTTTATATAAATTGAATTAAATAGAGACGAGGTCTAAATGGCCTCCGATGCCGAAAAAGATCTTAAATAAATTAAAAATAAGTTTTTTTTATTTCATTCGTCTTTAAAGCATTAAAGTTCATTGAGACCCGGTCTCTATTAATTTCAATTGGAAAGGTAGCGAACCCTTGATCCTAAAATAAGAGGCATAAAGAGCTATGGCCCAAGGGCATAATTGGCCAGCTGACCACAAGAGCGCTTGTATTGTATTGTATTTATAATTTCATACATGTCATACAATTTGATTCTAATATAACTTTCAAATACATATTGAAAATTGAAAGAATCACAATTATATAAATAAATGTATTTTTACGTTTAGCCTTTTCTAATGATGCTATAGACCAGGGATGACGAACCAATGGCACGCGTTCCATTGATGGCACGCGACACAACATTTTGGCCACGCTGCCGATCAAAACGGTTTACATTTTAGTTCAAAATAACAAAGTTTTGAATTGTTAGCACCTATTTAGTTTTAAATATTTCCCAATAATCTCTAACAAGGGGACGGCCAAGTGAGTATATCACGGATTCGTTTGAAAAAAATTGAGATTATACTTTGAGCCAAAAAAATGTTCACGTGTTTCGGCGTTTTACTCCATAGAGCCCCGATTGGCCAAAAAAAAATAAATAAATACCGAAAAAATTTTCGCGCTTTCAAGTAGTTTCTATTTGAAACATTACGTAACAGTCAGCTGTGGCTAGGCTGGTAGCGTAGCCGACTGATAAGTATTTTGTCCCGGGTTCGAACGACGGAGTATGTAATTTTTTTTTTTTTTTAATCTTTTTATGTTATTGTAACAAACAATATATTTAAAACTGTTTCATATTATTTTTTTTAGTAATTAAATTTTAAAATTTTGTTAAAATTGTTTTTCGAGTTTATTTATTACCTTAAAATTAAAATTTAATTTAAATACATGAAGAAAATATCATTTATTACAGTATTTAAATATATGAAGAAATAAGGAAGGCATAAAATAATCCATTAATTAAATAAATACATGAAATTAATAAAAAATTTATTTGCTTATATTTGATAAAAAAAAAATTATGTAGAGTCAAGCGAATATAGATAGCTTACTTTTTTAATTTACTTGTACACTTACCCCACACGAAGTAGGGTGATATATATAAGTCATAAAAACATGCAAAACAAATAAGTAGGCGACAATTAGCGCAGTTTATAAGGATATTTAAAAAAATTTTAAAATTTAATTACTAAAAAAAAAAATAATAAAATATGAAAAAAAAATAATATGAAACAGTTTTAAATATATTGTTTGTTACAATAACATAAAAAGATTAAAAAAAAAAATGCAAACTCCCGTCGATCGAACCCGGGACCACATACTTACCAGTCGGCTACGCTACCAGCCTAGCCACAGCTGACTGTTACGTAATGTTTCAAATAGAAACTACTTGAAAGCGCGAAAATTTTTTCGGTATTTATTTATTTTTTTTTGGCCAATCGCGGCTCTATGGAGTAAAACGCCGAAACACGTGAACATTTTTTTGGCTCAAAGTATAACCTCAATTTTTTTCAAACGAATCCGTGATATACTCACTTGGCCGTCCCCTTGTAAGTCAAAATGTCTATGGCCTCATTAAACATTTCTTTAGAAAAAATGGCACGTTGATCAATAAATTGGCCACCCCTGATAGCAGGTCTCTATAGAGACACTTAATTAATTCAATACGAAAAATTAAACTAACAAAATTAAATATTCTTTATAGCTTAAAGAATGGGATCTCCACCTTTAGTTTAAAGACTATTTTAACGAACCAATGACTTTAAAGAATGTGTGTGTAACCAGATTTTACTTAACGGTGGGTTTAAAGGACGAAGAGCATTTAAGGGATCTCAAAATATGTCCAGAGCTCTCTCAGTACAAATCTGTGGATCCGTGGTTCGATTTCCAGCGGCACCCTAACTTTTGTCGGTTATTTGAATTAATAATTATTAAATTATATAAATATATTCTTGCAACACAGCGCTAATCTAAATCATTACCTTCCCATTTTGTTCTGTAATATTTTAATTTTTCCTTTACCTAAAATCAATTAATTACCTATTAAAAGAGAATATTAAGCTAGATTAAGATTAAGCTTTTTCTCAACAAAGTTTAAACACAAATCCAAATTTATTATTTATTATCTAAATCTTTTGCAGGATCAAGGGTTCGCTACCTTTCCAAAATAGGAAATTTATTACTGGATTCTAAGTGAGAAAATTATTGCAATAATCTATTCAGAATCACATTAATTATAATTGTTGTATAATGTAGAAGTATACTAATAAATTTTATGTTTATCACGACTAAAACAAATGTCCGATGATGACATTTGGGAATTTAAAAAAAAATGAATTTATAATTAGATGGTGTTTTTTTTTTATAAATAAATAATCATTTTACACTCTCTAATTATAAATTCAAATCCTTTTGCAACGCCGCGGTCATTTAATTATGTCAAACTCTTTTTTTTAGTAAAGGAAATTCCAGATCAAACGATTCGGTTAATAATTATTTATTTTTTAAGATGTAAACTTTCTAATATCATTTTATTTAAGGCAATGAAAATATAAAATTTAAGTTTCTTTAATTGTGGTTCTTTAATTATATGCATAGAGCTAAACGTGGATGAAAGTGATATTAAAGTAGACAGATGTGCAGTATAAAGACTGTTTGATGGGATTTTCACTAAATTTGTCACGTTTTAGAGCGCTTTGATCTCAAAGTGTAAAATAAATAAAAATTTTAAAAAGTAGATGATTAAAAAAAAAAATTAAACATAAAAATATATGTCATAGAGATTAGTGGGTTTGAGATTATTCTTTTTTCCCCTTTTGAAATAATAAAAAATCAAATTTATCAAGAAATTTGGAATAGGGAAAAATCAAAAATTCAATATAATGTAGACCTAATATATCATTAAGTTAGTTTAGTTACGGGACAAAAAAAAAAATCAAGCACTGCTAAGCAATTTTCTCAAAAAATTGAGCAGATATTTTATATTTTAATTTTGATTAATTTTTGACTTGATTCAAAGATGAAAAAAAGAGAATTAATTTTTATATAAAAATAAAAAAAGTTAAAATCATCAAGACTTTACAGCCATCCATTCGTTCTTAATAGTCACAATAATAGTGATCTAAAGAAAAATAATTTATAGGGTTTTGCCTTTATTTTGTT